>JBBGZY010002368.1:117500-282945 GCA_037952925.1 Lithobates clamitans | reverse complement strand
CTGGCTGCTGGGAGATCTATTGTTGATGACGGGGTCCTGTTCCTGGGGTGGATCTATTGTTGCTATGGGAGTATTTTCTTGCAGGAGGTCTGCTGTTGCTAGGGAGATCTATTGCCACTGGTGGGGTCTATGGGGGGGGTTTGCTGGCTGCAGGGGGGGGGATCTATTTTACTGCTTTTCTTCTTATCATTAACATATTCCACACAAGTTACTTAGCATCACAAAAGGATGCTTGGTCCTGTTTCCTCTAATAGGGATGGTACTGGGAGGTGACTAGGGGGTGGAACCAAGGGGCGGTGCTTGAAGGTTGGTGGGGGGGCAGAGACAAGGAGTGACTGGGAACGGGGGAGTACCTGCACCTGATTTTTTTAGAGAAAAAAAATATAATCTTTATCTTCATGTACCTTGGAAATATAATAGCTGGCAGGAAAGATTCCCCTATCCTTGCTGTTTAGAGTGGATGGGAGGGGGGGTCAAGTGATTTGTAGCCCAGTCAGCGGGCCATGTTGCTTGGGTAGGGACAGCCGCCCACACATATTGCTGCAGCTGTCGTCGCTCTCCCTCCTTGGCTGCTGGCAAACAGAACAGCATCACCGGGAGCGGAAGGAGAAAGAATGATGTCGCTGGTGGGAGCCATCCAACGGGCAGAAGAGAGGAGTGATTGGATGCAGGACTGACGATTGTGTGTATAACAAGTGATGCTGCGCTGTTGTTAAACTGAAGTGTAACCAATGTGTCCAAAAATATAAAAGCAATAATAAAAGTGTACACAAGGTGGCAGTGTAAACCAAACGTGCAAATCAACTCTTCATGTAACAGATTCCTTACATTCAATCAAATAACAAATAATTTACACAACACACCAGATTACATTTATATCAAACGTGGGTGATTGGTCAATCAGTGATCATCAAGGACTGAGGATTTTTCCCCTTTTAATCCTTTGGAATTGCAAGAACTTTGTTTATGAGCGCTCCAACATAGTCTTGGGCCCCAACGCTGGCCGTCAACAGGTACATGGCTGGCCTGTAGGAGGATGGCATTAAGAAGGGACTGTGAATTATGGTTCTCTTTGTGTGTGAATCCTAAGTTCAGGGCGCCCCCTTAAGTCAGGGCCTTAGGGCCGGGACAAGGAGCCAATCAGTTATGCTGCAGAGCTCATGTTCTATTAATGAGCATGCTGATAGGTGGAGAGAACAGCGTGACAGTGAGACCAGCTCATCAGTCTGCTGCTTTTCCTTTCACTGTCCATTCACAGGCTGGGGAAGGACAAGACGGGTAAGTGTTACTTAACCACTTCCGGACCGCCCACTGTAAATATACGTCCTTTGTTTAAAGACGGATATCTCGGTAACGGCAGCAGCTGCTGCCACAACCGAGGTATCCATCTTTAGAGCCGGCGCTTCCGTACATGATAATGGTGGTTCCTGCAGCGGGTTCGTTGCGAGATCACCGTTATCGGCGGCGGGAGAGGTGCCACCCCCTCTCCCGCCGCTCTCCCGCACCCTCCGCCGCTTACCGGAGTCGTCGGTAGCGGCGGAGGCGATCGGGTCCTTTCCCTGCTTAGGTATGGAGACGAGTGAGGCTAAGATGGCCCCCACCCGTCTCCATACCATGTGACGGCCGGAGCGACGTCATTACGTCAGCTCCGCCCACTTCTCTTAAAGGCACAATTTTTTTTGTCATTTTTTTAAACGACTTTTTTTTTTTTTGCATTTTAGTGTAAATATGAGATCTGAGGACTTTTAGACCCCAGATCTCATATTTAAGAGGACCTGTCATGCTTTTTTCTATTACAAGGGATGTTTACATTCCTTGTAATAGGAATAAAAGTGATCCAAATTTTTTTTTTTTTTTAAACTGTGAAAAAATAAATAAAATAAAGTAAAATAAATAATAAAAAAAAAAAATTTTTTTAAAGCGCCCTGTCCCGACGAGCTCGCGCGCAGAAGCGAACGCATACGTGAGTAGCGCCCGCATATGAAAACGGTGGTCAAACCACACATGTGAGGTATCGCCGGCGACCGGTAGAGTGAGAGCAATAATTCTAGCCCTCCTCTGTAACACAAAACATGCAATCTGTAGAATTTTTTAAACGTCGCCTATGGAGATTTTTAAGGGTAAAAGTTTGACGCCATTCCACGAGCGGGCGCAATTTTGAAGCGTGACATGATGGGTATCAATTTACTTGGCGTAACATTATATTTCAAAATATAAAAAAAAATTGGGCTAACTTTACTGTTGTCTTATTTTTTTTTTCAAAAAAGTGAATTTTTTTCAAAAAAAGTGCGCTTAGAAGACCGCTGCGCAAATACGGTGCAAAAAAAAGGTATTGCAATGACCGCCATTGTATTCTCTAGGGTGTTGGAACCCCCAAACATTATATATTGTTTTTTTTCTAAGTAATTTTCTAGCAAAAAAAACCTGTTTTAAACTTGTAAACACCTAAAATCCAAAACGAGCCTAGTCTTAAAGTGGTTAAAGGGGTTGTAAAGGCAGAAGTTTTTTTATGTTAATGAATTTTATGAATTAGGATAGAAAGCCTTCTGTGTGCAGCAGCCCCCCTCAGTCCCATTAATACTAACTTGAGCGATGTCCCACTATTAGTCCCACTAATACTTACCGATCCAGCTATGTTGCACAAGAGCCTTGGCTGTCCAGGACTCTCCCTCCTCATTGGCTGAGACAGCAGTCAATCAAAGTCAGTGAGCCAATGAGGAGGGGGAGGGGGGCGGGGCTGGGCCATCACTCCACGTCTCCATGAATAGGCGCACTCGGCAGGAGGGAGGGGCCCCGAGAATGGGTGGATCTGGGCTGCTCTGTGCAAGACCATTACACAGAGCAGGTAAGTATAACATGTCTGCTATTTTTAAACAAACAAACAAAACAAGACTTTAGTATCACGTTAACTGCAGAAGAGAAGAATCGGGTCACCTGCCCTGCCAGACAGGACTGTGCTGTGTGACAGAGCTGTGTAAATCTCAGGACTGGGTGGACAGAAATCCAAATCCTTTGGCAGGTAAAACAGCTCCCTTATATGTACTTCACCCGTGTATTTAGCCGTACGCCCGGAGTTCACCTTTAAGTTGTATGACCTCCTACACGTTGGTGCACATTGAGTACAAGGTAGGGAAGGAAGGGTTAAATGTAACAAGTAAAAATAAAAGTTGTTGTCTTATTTGTGATGCTCTATATATATAAAGCAAGCAGTGAGGAAAGGAGCTGATAGTCACCAGGAGGAGCAGAGCGCTGCACACCCACAGTATAGAGTGACTGAACCTCGGCACTGCTATAATAAGGTAAGATGATCCAGGGGTGCCACTAAACTGAGATCACAGGGGGGCTCTGATAATATACAGTAGATGTTTATATTTGTATTCTTATTTTGTATTATGTAGGGGACAAAACTTTTACTGCAATAAAACTCTGGGAATGAAGCAATGTATGGAGAGTGGGGGGGGGGAAGTAAATATGTCATTTACCGACCCCTTCCTTTTCTAAATGAACAGGAAGCGGTCGGTAAATGACATATTTACTTGCCCCTTCAGTTATGAATGGACAGAAGCATAGTAAAGTATGCTATACATTTATAGGCTTCGGTCTGTGATTGAACATGAAGCCGCTCAGCACGGAACACTTCCCGTTCGTTCCCAGTCCAGTGCCGCTGAGGCTGCAGAGAAAGGAGTGTGCGTCTGAGCTTTGGGGTGCACACCGTGATGTAATAGGCTGCACACACACCTATGTATGTGAGGAGGTGAGCGTGCAACCACGGCCTGGAGCTTCTTAGAAAGGACGCCGCGGGGGACCAGTCCTATGGATTAAGGAAGCCTGCTGGAGCCAGGAGTAAGTAATACACCTCATCTTTGCACCCCCAGACTAAATGGACATTTAACTGCAAGGGTAAATTTTGTCTAATTTCCGGAGATCAAATTTTAAATTCAACTAACATTCGGATTATCTGGGAGCCACACGACAAGTTATTAGCGGTATCTGTATTTTTTCTTTATTTGTTAGAGCTGCATATCCCTTATAGACACGTACGGAACGAAAGAAATGTGTTTAGTTGCGATTCATTATTTACATAAATTAGTTTCGTTTGCTTTATTTCATTCGTTTTTCGTCATGGGTGTTCCGGTGCGTTTTTGGTGCGTTTAGGTGCGTTCCGGTGCGTTCCCGTGAGTTTTTGATGCTTTTTACAGCGTTCCAGTACTGTCCAGTGCAGGAAAAATGCAGCATGTTCTACTTTTTTTTTCTGGAACTGCAAGCACTGGTGTGATCATTGAAAACCATATAACCTGCTTTCTATATGTTTTTGATGCAGAAAAAAACCCACACTGGACTGCATGTGGTGTGAACTGGCCCTAAATAAGGACAAGTGTGTTGCAGTGCGTTTTTGGTGCATTTAAGTGCGTTCCGGTGCGTTTTTGGTGCATTTAGGTGCGTTCCGGTGCGTTTTTGGTGCGTTTTTTGCTCTCATGGTTCTGAGAAGCAGGATCTCCCAGTCCATGGATAGTGTAGGACCCACTAATCATGGGGTACTTTGACGCAGTAAGTGGGCTTAAGCACCATATAGCAATATGGTGTGACCAAATCCCCATATTTTTTGATAATGTATTTTTGAAAATGTTTAGGTGTTTTAAACTAGCCTTGCTGGAGGTAAATGTCTTTTTTGCATGTGTGCGCTGTAATATTTTCTTCTACTGTATGGTCTTATGGCTGCACCAGCTTTGATGCATCTTTTAGGGTGTGCCCCCAAATATCTTGTTTGTTTGGTGCGTTTTTGATGCAGTTCAGTGCATTACCCCCCCTTTTTTTCCTTGAATAAGAACATGGGTGTTCCAGTGCCTTTTTGGTGCATTTAGGTGCGTTCCGGTGCATTCCAGTGCGTTTTTGATGCGTTTTACAGCGTTCCAGTACAGTCCAGTGCAGGAAAAATGCAGCATGTTCTACATTTTTTTCTGGAACTGGAATGCACTGGAACTGCAAGACCACTGAGAGTTTTTCTCAGTGGTCTTTTGCGGGCCGAAATTCCGATCGTGCGTACGCAGCATTAGACTCCGTCTGACGAATACTCTGCTGACCACGAATGAGCCCTCAGGGCGCAATGACACGTGCGGAGTCCCTTACCCCCCCCCCCCGAAAAGCATCACCTTGGATTGGTGGTGCGCCACATGAGGGCTCATTCACTGTCCTGCAAGTTTTTGGTTAGGATTATGCATGGTCAGCAGAATCTGGCAGCAGCGAGGAGGCTATGGGGTGGATTTACTAAAGTCAAATAGACTGTGCACTTTGCAAAGTGCAGTCGCTCCAGAGCTTAGTAAATGAGGTAAAGCTTCACTTTGCAAAGAGTATCCAATCATATATAAGAAACAAAAAAAAACATTTTGCTTGCACATGATTGGATGATGGAAGTCAGCAGAGCTTCCCCTCATTTACTAAGCTCTGGAGCATGCAAAGTGCACAGTCTATTTGCCTTTTGTAAATCAACCCCTATATGTCTCTTCCTCACCACCAGTCAATGCTGCACCAACACACCGAACAATTGCAGTCAGTGCGTTGTGATGGGGCCTCATAGGCCTGCATGGGTGGTAATGTCCACAGAATGCATCATGCTGTGTAATATTGCAGCATGTGTAGAGCCCTGAGTAGAGGTATGTCCTGGTGCTTCAGGGGGGGTTGTAAAACCGTAGCTCAACTGCTTTGCTTAACCACTTCAGCCCCGGAAGATTTTACCCCCTTCCTGACCAGAGCACTTTTTGCGATTCTGCACTGCGTCGCTTTAACTGACAATTGAGCGGTCGTGCGACGTTGCACCCGAACAAAATTGACGTCCTTTCTTTCCCCACAAATAGAGCTTTCTTTTGGGGGTATTCGATCACCTCTGCGGTTTTTATTTTTTGCGCTATGAACAAAAAAATAGCGACAATTTTGGTAAAAAAAAACGCATTATTTTTTACTTTTTGCTATAATAAACATCCCCCAAAAATATATAAAAAAAACCTTTTTTTTTCCTCAGTTTAGGCCGATACGTATTCTTCTACATGTTTTTTGGTAAAAAAAATTGCAATAAGCGTTTATTGATTGGTTTGAGCAAAAGTTATAGCGTCTACAAAATAGGGGATAGATTTATGGCATTTTTATTATTGCCATAATAAATATATGACCCAACACAATTCTATAATCTCTATCAAACTAGTAGTGGTAATATAATCTCAAATTGGTGATAATGATATTTCAACTAAATAATTAATATAATACAGGCATACCCCACTTTTAAGTACACAATGGGGTTTATTTACTAAAGCTGGAAAGTGCAAAATCAGGCTCCCTTCTTCATAGAAACCAATCAGCTTCCAGGTTTTATTACCAAAGCTTAATTGAACAAGCTGAGGTTAGAAGCTCATTGGTTTCTATGAAGAAGGGAGCCTGATTTTGCACTTTCCAGCTTTAGTAAATAAACCCCAATGTGTACTTAAAAGTGGGGTATGACTGTATGATGTGTGACCACACCAATAAGTGATAAAAAAAATTGGTAACCAAACCCACGTAAAACATCCACTTCAATCTACAGTAAAACCTTGGTTTGAGAGCGTTTTGCAAGACAAGCAACATTTTTAAATAAAATTTGACTTAATATACAAGCGATGTCTTGATATACAAGCGATGTCTTGATATACAAGTAGCGTCATGTCAGAACTGAGTATAAAAGAGAAGAGAGGTGCCTCTAAGTGTAGCAATGTGGTTACATTTAATGAAGGTACAACATTTAGCAACATATTGCTACACTTAAGCCTCGTACACACGATTGGACTTTCCGACGGCAAATGTTGGATGTGAGCTTGTTGGCAGAAAGTCTGATCGTGTGTACGCTCCATCGAACATTTGTTGTGGGACTTTCCACCAACAAATGTTGGCTAGCAGGTTCTCAAAGTTTCCGCCAACAGATGTTTGTTGTCGGACTTTCCGATCCTGTGTACACAAGTCCTTCGGACAAAAGTCCAGAGTACAAATATGCATGCTCGGAAGCAGAAGCGGTCGGTCTTGTAAACTAGCGTTCGTAATGGAGAATTAACATTCGTTTTTTTTAATGAAATTATGAAATCTGGAAATGCAGCGCACAATTCTCTTCTTCTTCAATGGGATAATAATGAAGCTGCTTTGCTGGTGATACTGATGGAGTTATTGCAAATTAATTTTCAAAGGCTTTTTTTTTCTAGTGATATCAGGAATAATAATGTTATGTTTTTTATTTTTATTTTTTTGGGCAAGTTACCACAACACCATTATCCTGTAGTTTTTAAGATCAAAGATACAACTATGTTGGTGTCCCTTGTCAATTTTATTTTTTTTAAATGTAACTGCCGACTCCCTAACTGTCATTTGAAGTAAAACACATAGCCAAGTATTATTCTACACATTTTTTTTTATTGTGCATTAAAAAAAAAATAGACATGCTATCTGCCAATAGAACTTAACCAAAAAGTGCATTCTATGCATCCAAAAATATAGAAAATATACCAAATCAAATCATTATTATTCAACCAAAGAAATAATGTCAAAGCAATAACTCCAAGGCCAATAATAAATAACGCGTTATCTCCTCCGATTCCACAACACGGCTGGGTGACGAACGGCCGTTCAGAAACGAACTTAAAAGCACGAAATGAAAGGCGCTAAATGAAAAACGCAAAAAGAAAAGCGCGAATCAACACTCACCAAACTTCTACTAACACGAAAATAGCAGAAGGAGCCCAAAGGGTGGCGCCAAAGAGCTGAAAAACCACGTAGTACGTCACTACGTTCGTAATTGTTGGCCAACATTTATGTGACCGCGTGTATGCAAGACAAGTTTGAGCCAACGCCCTTCGGACAGAATTCCACGGTTTTGTTGTCGGGAAGTCCGATTGTGTGTACGAGGCTTGAGAGGCGGATATCTTCTCTTTTATACTCTGGAGCTCCTGCTGGATTTTGCTTCCAATCCCCTTGTGGAGGCTGCCATTTGTGGATGGACATTTTATGGTTACACAACTGATCACATTGTTATAATCTTTTTATATGGACTATAAACTGAAGGACTTATGAATAAGTGGTTGTGGAACGAATCATTTGAGTTCCCATTATTTCTTATGGGAAAATTCACTTTGATATACAAGTGCTTTGTATTACAAGCATGTTTCTGGAATTAATTATGCTCGCAATACAAGGTTTTGCTGTATATGTGTCTATATATAACCAAAGAGCAGAAACAAAAAACAAGTCTATGAAAGTCTCAAAGTATCAGTGCTAAAAAAATATGTAGCCAAATAATTTTATTGTTGGTAAACAAATGTATAAGTGAAAAGTTATGTATAAGTGTAAAAGTTTAAAGGAAATGATGTTCAATCCCACAAGTGTAAGTAGCAGATTCTTTGTATTTCATATTGTTTTTTTATTATTTATTCTTATTAGTCCAGGAGGTGACAATCTACTCTGTTCAAGAGTTATGACATCAGAAGAACCCTCATCATCCCTCCCTCACACTGCTGTCTTTGTCTGTTGTTCCACCAGCTGCCCGCTACATAATCGCAGCTCTGCAGGGACCCAAGGGGCGTTGTTAGGTTCCTTATAGACCCAGGGCACCTCTAGGCACGTTGATTAACCACTTAAGAACCGAGCCTCTTTCTGAGATTTGGTGTTTACAAGTTAAAAACAGTTTTTTTTTTGCTAGAAAACTACTTAGAACCCCCAAACATTATATTTTTTTCTAACACCCTAGAGAATAAAATGGCGGTCGTTGCAATACTTTCTGTCACACCGTATTTGCGCAGCGGTCTTACAAGCGCACTTTTTTTTGGTAAAAATACACTTTTTTTGAATTAAAAGATAAGACAACAGTAAAGTCAGCCCAATTTTTTTTTTTATATTGTGAAAGATAATGTTACGCCGAGTAAATTGATACCCAACATGTCACGCTTCAAAGTTGCGCCCGCTCGCGGAATGGCGACAAACTTTTACCCTTAAAAAATCTCCCCAGGCGATGTTTTAAAAAAATTCTACAGGTTGCATGTTTTGAGTTACAGAGGGGGTCTAGGGCTAGAATTATTGCTCTCGCTCTACCGATCGCGGTGATACCTCACGTGTGTGGTTTGAACACCGATTTCATATGCAGGCGCTAATAACGTATGCGTTCGCTTCTGCATGCGAGCTCGGCAGGATGGGGCACATTTCAAAAAAAAAATTTTTTAAATTATTTTATTTATTTATTTATTTTATTTTATTTTATTTTATTATTTTATTATTTTTTTATTTATTTTACCTTTTATCTTTTATTTTTACACTGTTCTTTAAAAAAAAAAAAAAGTGTCACTTTTATTCCTATTACAAGGAATGTAAACATTCCTTGTAATAGGAATAAAAGTGACACTTTTTTTTAAAGAATAGTGTAAAAATAAAAGATAAAAGGTAAAATAAATAAAAAATAATAAAATAAGGAATGTAAACATTCCTTGTAATAGAAAAAAAGCATGACAGGACCTCTTAAATATGAGATGTGGGGTCAAAAAGACCTTAGATCTCATATTTACACTAAAATGCAATGAAAAAATTAAAAAATTAAATGTCATTTGAAAAAAAAAAAATAAAAAATGTCCCTTTAAGAGCTATGGGCGGATGTGACGTTTTGACGCCGCTTCGGCCCCTGCAATGATATGAAGACGGGTGGGGGCCATCTTCCCCTCACTCGTCTCCATGCCTAACAGGGAGAAGAACCCGATTGCCGACGCCTCCGGTAAGCGGCGGAGGGCACCGCAGCGTGGCGGGATGTGGGGTTCCCCTCTCCTGCCGCTGATAAAAGTTATCTTGCGGCGAATCCGCTGCAGAGACCACTTTTAACTGAAAGAGGACCGCCCACTGAAGAAGAGGACACCGGGGTTATGGTAGCCAACGGTATTCCTCTTCAAAGTACCGACTTATAATGACGGCCGGCGGTCCAGAAGTGGTTAAAATGTTGGGGCCGTCTAACAACATACCTTTAAATTGGGTGAATTTAAATGCTTACCCCCAAATCATCTCCCTACTTTCTACATTTCCTCCAATGGAACCCTCATCTATATGGCAATTTCTTGCCATTTGTTTCTGGGCTCTTTGCTGACAGGGATCCCAAACATCGTTCCTTGCAGTGCTGCAGTGCCATCGTTTCCACCACATTTAATCACTTTTTTAGTTTTTTTTTGGGAATCATTTAAGCACAGCAGGAGAATATTTTATATACACTGTTCTCATTTCTATTTTTGCCTTTTTGTGTTTAACCACTTGACCTCCGGAAGATTTACCCCCCCTTTCCTGACCAGGCCATTTTTTGTGATATGGCACTTTGTTACTTTAACTGACAATTGCGCGGTCGTGCAACGCTATACCCAAATAAAATCAATGTCCTTTTTTTCCCACAAATAGAACTTTCTTTTGGTGGTATTGGATCACCTCTGCATTTTTTATTTTTTGCGCTATAAACAAATAAAGACTGGTAATTTTGAAAAAAAAAAAATAATTTTTACTTTCTGCTATAAAATACATTCAATAAAAACATAAAAAAAATCGAATTTCTTCATAAATCTAGACCAATATGTATTCTGCTACATGTTTTTGGTAAAAAAAAAAAAAAAAATCCCAATAAGTGTTTATTGATTGGTTTATGTGAACGTTATAGCGTCTACAAATTAACTAAACAGGTAATTTTTCTCCTTCATTGATGTACGCTGATGAGGCTGCACTGATGGACACTGATGGGCACTGATAAGGCGGCACTGGTGGCAATGGTGGGCACTGATAGGTGGCATTGATGGACACTGATTGGTGGCACTGAAGGGCATTGATAGGTGGCACTGAAGGGCACTAATAGGTGGCATTGATAGCTGGCACTGATGGGTGGCAGTGATGGGCACTGATCGTCACTGGTAGGTGACACTGATAGGCAGCACTGCTAGGTGGCACTAATGAGGCACTGATTGGCACCACTGGTGGGCATTGATAGGTGGCACTTGTGGGCACTGCTAGGTGGCACTGATTGCTGGCACTTACTACTGTGGGCACTGATTGGGGGCACTGTGGGCACTGATTTGTGGCACTGAAAGGCGGTACTTGTGGGCACATATGAGGCAACTTTGCCTCTTCCTCTTTGGGAACGATGTCCCTTCAAACAGAAGCCGGCGATCCGCTTTTTTTCTTCTCACGCTGTCAGCGTGAGAAGAAAAAAAAAAGATTACCGATCCTCTGTTTACATCACGTGATCAGCTGTCATTGGCTGACCATGACACTCCCACCACCATGCTTGACTGTAGGCAGGACACACTTGTCTTTGTACTCCTCACCTGGTTGTCACCACACACGCTTGTCACCATCTGAACCAAATAAGTTTATCTTGGTCTCATCAGACCACAGGACATGGTTCCAGTAATCCATGTCCTTGTCTTCAGTAAACTGTTTGCGGCTTTCTTGTGCATCATCTTTAGAAGAGGCTTCCTTCTTGGATGACAGCCATGCAGACCAATTTGATGCAGTGTGCGGCGTATGGTCTGAGCACTGACAGGCTGACCCCCCACCCCTTCAACCTCTGCAGCAATGCTGGCAGCACTCATACGTCTATTTCCCAAAGACAACCTCTGGATATGACGCTGAGCACGTGCACTCAACTTCTTTGATCGACCGTGGCGAGGCCTGTTCTGAGTGGAACCTGTCCTGTTAAACCGCTGTATGGTCTTGGCCATCGTCCTGCATCTCAGTTTCAGGGTCTTGGCAATCTTCTTTTAGCCTAGGCCATCTTTATGTAGAGCAACAATTCTTTTTTTCAGATCCTCAGAGAGTTCTTTGCCATGAGGTGCCATGTTGAACTTCCAGTGACCAGTATGAGAGAGTGAGAGCGATAACACCAAATTTAACACACCTGCTCCCCATTCACACCTGAGACCTTGTAACACTAACGAGTCACATGACACCGGGGAGGGAAAATGGCTAATTGGGCCCAAAGTGGACATTTTCACTCAGGGGTGTACTCACTTTTGTTGCCAGCGGTTTAGACATTAATGGCTGTGTGTTGAGTTATTTTGAGGGGACAGCAAATTTACACCGTTATACAAGCTGTACACTCACTACTTTACATTGTAGCAAAGTGTCATTTCTTCAGTGTTGTCACATGAAAAGATAGAAGAAAATATTTACAGAAAGGGGTGCACTCACTTTTGTGAGATATTGTGTTTATACGTGATCCTGCGCAGAGCTGCCACCCTGTAGCACTAAAAGTGCTGTAGGGCAATTAGCAAGTGGTTAATCACATTTTTTAAATATTTTTCACAATTTTTTGCATTTAATTTAGAGTGTGTTCATGGGTCTGAGTGCCATAGTTAGGAGAGGGGGATTATTGAAAGTTGCAGATAAGTAAGTTAAAATTTTAGGTTTATATACCCCAACCCCTACTCTTCCCTACCAGCCCCCCCTCCCATCAGGAGTTAGCACTGTCAGGACCCACAAATTGAGCATGTCCTGTTCATTACTCTTTTGCTCTTGTTAGTTAAACTAATAATTGACCATGTATTATATTTATACTACTGATTTAATGTGCTTCAGTCGGAACAGTCTGACTTGCTATATAGTTTGTATACTTTATATCTTTGTCGCTTCAAATGTGAAAATTTTATAAAGAAATATTGAAATAAAACTTGAGGTTGTCTACCATTGGTGTTAGCAAATCTTCTTCCATTCTGGTCCAATATAATGTATTTCATTGCAAAAGTTGTTAATATCTGTAATTTAATAAATATGATGACATGACTAAATAAAAAATAAATGCAACATTGTTTAAAACAATAAGAATGCAGGGAATAAAATTCAGCAAAGTTTGACGTTTATGTCTTGAGGACCATTCTTGGGGTAACAGCAACAATCACTGCACAGGAGACCTGGAGCACGTAGCAGAAGACCAGGGGCATGTGTCCTGTGTACCAGGGTCTAGCAACGCCCTTGGGGAACACAGTGGTGATGTAGATGCGGATGGGTAAGACTATAGTGTGCAGAAGGGAACACAAACATCAGATACACCCTGAAGTGCATCAGATACTAAAAATACTTGCCCCCCATCACTCTGCAAAAGAATGAAGGTCAAAGTCACTGCCTACTAGACTTCTAGATTTAAGACTGGGTTTACACTGTTGAGAATTGGATGTGGCTTTCTACGCATCCAATTAGCATGTCAGGAGATTGCGACCGTCTCTCTATGGAGCTGGTTTCACACATCTCCGAAGCGGCTCCGGTGTGATTTACACAGGAGTCCTGTGCATCTTTTGGTTCATTTCAGGTCCAAATTCAGCCAAAAATTCAGGCTGAAATCGGACCTGAAACAGTGAATGGGGACGCACCGGACCCCTGCTGGGAGCTGATCCGTCCCTCAGTGTGAACCCAGCCCTAAAGTTCTTTGGCAAGGCGCATTTTTCTTCTGGTTCACAGACAGTAGACGGGTCATTTGAGTAAAACCCAAAGCACACAGAAGCTTACCGGCACTGCCCAAACCCCCTCTGACTCTTGCACACAGCTTCAACTGCTGGTTTTGGCCAATGATCCCATCTCTGCTCCTGAATAGCATTGCGCACAAACACAGTCACTATACACTAATGCTAGTTTAAAAAATCCATTTTTAGGTAGATGATCAAGTAACATTCCCAGCCTGGGTCCATGGATCTGATGTGTCACACCCTGAGGTTGAAACACGTCAAAGCCATGGACCCAATTGGGGAGAGTTGCTTGATCATCTCTTAAAACAGATTGATATATGTCATTGATGTGCGGTGGATGGGATTGTACTTGTTAAAACCCGAAGCACTCTGTGACGCAAAGCCTTCAGATCCCAAAGCTGGAGCTCTGGTCTCCCCTCCACTTCTGGTCTCACCTCCACCCCTTGTCTCAACTCTGGTGCCTCACTATTCCTTCATATCTACAATTGGTGGTCTCACTGGCTAACATGAAGGGATAGAACTTGCAAAAGAATAAGCTCAATCTACTACAATCTACATATTGGAAGGCTATAAGTTTCAGAGGATGGATGGTTTCATGGATTTTGAGGGGGACCCCCACGCCATATTTTTAAAAATTTTGGCGTGGGAGTTCCTCCATATTTTCTGGTCCTGTTCTCGGATCCAGAACTTCTGGAGAGAAGTCCGCCAGTTAACGCAAAAATTCACAGACCGTGTTGTAACAGATGACCCGCCATACTTCCTTTTACATGCTAACGACACCCCCACACGGATTTACAAGAAATCAGTTTTACGTCACTTACTAGACGCAGCAAAAACTTGCATTCCACTCTTTTGGAAGTCCACTCAAACACCAACCATAGCTCTCTGGCTCCAAAAAGTGGAGGAAATAAATCAGATGGAGGACTTAATCCTCACAAGCCAAAACAGACAGGAAATGTACACCAATACTTGGCAATTATGGAATATGTTCAAGTATTCAGAAGAGGGACAGGCACTTCGAGGCCGTTGAGGTTATAATGTATTCTGTTTCTGGGAATAATCACAGATAGACGCAAGCAAATACACATACTCGTGAATCACTATCTGGACCCCCAACCCCCCTTCCCCCTCCCCTCCCCCATGTGTACACCCCCCCCCCTCATATCCTTCCCCTCCTTCTTTCCTAACTCTGTCTATACCCATTCCACCCTACTAATCTGTTCTTCTTCTCACTAGATATTCTCTTTTTCTCTTAAAATAATAAAATAAATGGGAAGCCGCCCAAACTGGGATCATGTTCTCCTGCAATTCTGCAATCACATACAAGGCACACTGACAAACGGAGGACTAGTGGAAAGCACGATATAGATGGATTCATAGTTCTATGTTACTAACTAGGATATAGGTCAGAAACTATGTTGTAATAAAAAATCGGTAGGCCATCGATACTGTAATGTCTTTTAATGCCTCCCAAGCTTACAGAAAATAGATGCCATGTTTTTCATTTTATATCAGTGTGCGGCACATATTGTTCCTATACCTATGTATGTACTGTTGTTGAATGCAATCACATTATTGCTGTATGCCCGGTGAACCGGTTTTCTATTAAAAATAAATAATTAAAAAAAATAATAAATCCATACCAGACCTGAAGGGCCTGGTATGAATTTTGGGGGGGACCCCCATGCCATTTAAAAAAAAAGAATTGGCATGGGGTTCCCCTTAATATTCATACCAGACCCAAATGACCTGTTATGGACTGGGGGGGGGGGGGGGCATGCCATTTTTTTCAATGATTTTTATCTATATTGCCGGGATCCGACAATACGATACAGCCGCAAGCAGTTTTAAATAACATTATTTTGTTTGGAAATGTCATTTTGCTGTTATGAACATGGGAGAGATGTGCTACTTTACAGGCAGACAAAGGACACCCTCAGGCACGATATTTAAAGGAATATTTCATTTTTATTGTTTAACTTTAAGAATTATTAAAATCACTGCTCCTGAAAAAAGGGACGATTTTAAAACTTTTTTTTGCATTGATACATGTCCCCTGTGGCAGGACCCAGGTTCCCAAACACTTTTTATGGCAATAACTTGTATATACAGTGCCTTGCAAAAGTATTCACCCCCCCCCCCTAGCTTTTTACATATTTTATTACATTACAGCCTTTAGTTCAATGTTTTTTTATCTGAATTATATGTGATGGATCAGAACACAATAGTCTAACTTGGTGAAGTAAAATTAGAAAAATATATACATAAAACAATTTTTCAGAAATAAAAAAATAATAATTGGCATGTGCATATGTATTCACCCCCTTTGTTATGAAGCCCATAAAAAGCTCTGGTGCAACCAATTACCTTCAGAAGTCACATAATTTGTGAAATGATGTCCACCTGTGTGCAATCTAAGTGTCACATGATCTGTCATTACATATACACACCTTTTTGAAAGGCCCCAGAGGCTGCAACACCTAAGCAAGAGGCACCACTAACCAAACACTGCCATGAAGACCAAGGAACTCTCCAAACAAGTAAGGGACAATGTTGTTGAGAAGTATAAGTCAGGGTTAGGTTATAAAAAAAATCCAAATCTTTGATGATCCCTAGGAGCACCATCAAATCTATCATAACCAAATGAAAAAGAACATGGCACAACAGCAAACCTGCCAAGAGACGTCCGCACACCAAAACGCACGGACCGGGCAAGGAGGACATTAATCAGCGAGGCAGCACAGAGACCTAAGGTAACCCTGGAGGAGCTGCAGAGTTCCACAGCAGAGACTGGAGTATCTGTACATAGGACGACAATAAGCCATACGCTCCATAGAGTTGGGCTTTATGGCAGAGTGGCCAGAAGAAAGCCATTACTTTCAACAAAAAACAAAATGGCATGTTTTGAGTTTGTGAAAAGACATGTGGGAGACTCCCAAAATGTATGGAGGAAGGTGCTCTGGTCTGATGAGACTAAAATTGAACTTTTTGGCCATCAAAGAAAACGCTATGTCTACATCACATCACCCAAAGAACACCATCCCCACTGTGAAACATGGTGGTGGCAGCATCATGCTGTGGGGATGTTTTTCAGCAGTCGGGACTGGGAAACTGGTCAGAGTTGAGGGAAAGATGGATGGTGCTAAATACAGGGATATTCTTGAGCAAAACCTGTACCACTCTGTGTGTGATTTGAGGCTAGGACGGAGGTTCACCTTCCAGCAGGACAATGACCCCAAACACACTGCTAAAGCAACACTTGAGTGGTTTAAGGGGAAACATGTAAATGTGTTGGAATGGCCTAGTCAAAGCCAAGACCTCAATCCAATAGAAAATCTGTGGTCAGACTTAAAGATTGCTGTTCACAAGCACAAACCATCCAACTTGAAGGAGCTGGAGCAGTTTTGCAAGCAGGAATGGGCAAAAATCCCAGTGGTGAGATGTGGCAAGCTCATAGAGACTTATCCAAAGCGACTTGGAGCTGTGATAGCCGCAAAAGGTGGCTCTACAAAGTATTGACTTTGGGGGGTGAATAGTTATGCACATTGACTTTTTCTGTTATTTTGTCCTATTTGTTGTTTGCTTCACAATTTAAAAAAAAAAAAAAAAAACATCTTCAAAGTTGTGGGCATGTTCTGTAAATTAAATGATGCAAATCCTCAAACGAAAAATGCCAAGCGGGGTTAATACTTTTGCAGGCACTGTAAGCCTAAATGAGCACTTTTGGTTTTTCACGTTCGTGTCCCATAGACTTTAATGCCGCGTACACACGATCGGATTTTCCGACAACAAATGTTCGATGGGAGCTTGTTGTCGGAAATTCCGACCGTGTGTAGGCTCCATCGGACATTTTCCATCAGAATTTCCAACAAACAAAATTTGAGATCTGGATCTCAAATTTTCCGACAACAAAATCCGTTGTCAGAAATTCCGATCGTGTGTACACAATTCCGACACACAAAATTCCACGCATGCTCAGAATCAAGCAGAAGAGCATCACTGGCTATTGAACTTCATTTTTCTCGGCTCGTCGTACGTGTTGTACATCACCGCGTTCTTGACGTTCGGAAATTCCGAAAGATTTGTGTGACCGTGTGTATGCAAGACAAGTTTGAGCCAACATCCGTCTGAAAAAAAACATCAATTTTGTTGTCGGAATGTGTGATCGTGTGTACGCGGCATGAATGGTGTTCGCGTGTTCCAACTTATTTTTGCCTGTTCGCAAATTCTGGTGCGAACCGAAACGGGGGTTGTTCGGCTCATCCCTAGTAATCATTATTTGAGTTAGTTTGCTAAACTGACACCATAAACTCAGTTCTATTCAATGTTATTTTATACACTGGCGAACTGTCAGGGGTCACAATTGCGACTCAGCCCATGCTCCGGGGGCCCCCTGAGGCCTCCCTTTCCCATTAGGTTTTGGAGCGGTGCAGAAAACTGCAGGCATGTTGCATTTTTCCTGCACCGCTCTGAATTTGAACACCTGCAGCAGGGGGAATCCGTGGACAGGAGGGCGTGATCAGTCTGGTGGGGAGGGCATTTACAAGGTCTGATGCCCTGATATGCTCTCTATGCAGCAGGTAAAGGCCCTTCTTCTCCTCTCCCTTCCGCAGCTTTTAGCTGCTGCATACAGAGCCATTCAGGGAATCAGTACTTGTAAATGCCCCCTCTGCACCAAATACCCCCTCCTGTATGCTATCAGACCCCCCGCTGCACGGCCCCCCTGTGTACTCCCTTTCCCCCAGTGCTGCTGGTACTGATTACTCACTCTGTTAATTCATAACTGAAGCATAGTAAACAGTGCTTCCGTTTATGAATGAACAGGAGCCCCTGTATAGAGCTTCCTATTTATTCATCTTCAGTGCAGCTGAAAGGAAATTAAGAATCTGTGTCCTCAATTCCTCTCTCTTTTTCCAAAAGTAAATCTGGAAGTCAGGGTCCGAGCACTCTGAATTACCTCTTACACATATAAGCCCACCGTTTGTGGAGTGGAGGGGGGGGGGCTCCAGGTCAACTTTTTTATCAGGGTTCACAAGCTTCAAGCTACAGCTCTGATTTTATGGATATCCTATCTATAGTATATTTTGCATAAATAGAAGGCATATGTATAGTATATTTGTGCATGTTTTATAGACAGTCTGAAGTAAAGAACAAGGTTACCAATGGCTGACACCTAATATAGTATTTATTTTCAGATGATCAGACAATCAGGCATCATGGATTCCCGTAATAAGAAACCTCAGACCACTAAACTTCAGAAATGGAGCCAAACAGTAGAGCTGGAATTAAGTTCAGAAAATCTGTATGAGGTTGAGGCTATAAATGTATAGAAGGACTGAAGAGAATATAGTAGCCAGTGTGATCTGAAGTCCAACCTTGTAATTTCTCAAGGAGAGAAGAAAATTGAAGAGAATATCGACAGCTTGTGTGAACTGACATCTCCCAGCCATGCAACCCCAAGAGAATGGTGAAAAGCTGTGTAAAGTGGAGCCTCTCAGACTCGAAACTCTACAGAATGATACCAATTGTAAGGTGCATGTTGATGCCTTAGACAAACTAGTGCTACCCAGCCTCAAAATAGCTCAGAGTAGTAAACAGTTGGAAGAGAATGTGGATATGGACAACTTGTGTAACCTGGAGGAGAATGTTGATGGCATATATCAACTGGAGCCCTCCAACTCTCTAGGCCCTGAGGAAAAAGAAGAATCTGATGATAGTCTTGATGGCATGTGTGAGCCTATAAATCCCACCTTTATATACCCTGAGGTTAATGAAGAGAATGAGAACAGTCCCAAGCCTCCCAATCTCCCAACCTCATGGCCCATAAGAAGCCTAAAGAAATGGAACATAATCTTGATGGTGTGTGTGAACTGGCTTCTTTCAGTCTTGTATCTCTTCAGAATAATAAAAAAAAAGGGGACAGCTTGTGGTTCCCATAAAACGGAATCTCACAGCATTGTCACTCCTCAGGTGCATAAAGATCTGCTTCAGGTTAAGGAAATTGGAGAGAGAACAGATGAGCTACAAGATGTCTTCCTACAAAAAGATCTAGACTGTAAGACGATTCCTGATAATCAGACCAAGTCTTCAGCCTATGATAAATCTCAATACTTATCTCCTGGCCTTTTATCTACTCTGGAAAACAAAGAGCTTTTGGAAAGCTTGTGTGAGCGGAAGTCTACCAGCAATATAAGCCCTAAGGAGCAGGAAGAGAATAAAAATAATCTTGACGGTATGTGTGACCTGGCATCACCCAACCCTTTATTTACTCAGTATAATAAAGAGAATGTGGACAACTTGTATGATATTATGTTATGTTGTGCGTTTGTGTCAGGAATTTCCTGAATAATTATTATTATTAAATAATTTTAGACCAGTAGAATTCTTTGGAATAACACAATGATGACTACGGACTGGTTTATGACAATACATTTACATGTATTCAATAAGACACGTATTCACAATAAATAGTTAGATTAGTGGATAGACATAGACACAATAATTCTACATAAAAATAACAAAATATTAATAACACATTATAATATATGTATATCACTATGTATTGAAAAAAACAAAATGATTAAATATTCCCCGTGGACAAAATAACCACATATAACTAACTATCAGACAATAGTCTGCGTTTGACGAAGTCCAACAGTTATTCCCCTGCAGAAGGAATAAGCGTTAAACTACATAAAAATGGTACGCTACTATAGCGCAAAAGCAGAAAATAATTAAAATTGGAGAAACAAAATTAGAATTAAAGAAAAATGTAAATGGTTATTATATTGGGGGAGAGCAATCTAGGTATCATAAGAAATAAATCAATAGGCTTATCAAGCTAAGCAACGAATCAGTAAAATGTCAATGGATTATAGTTACCCTTGTAAAAGGGCTGCTGGCTTACAATGGTCATTACCATAGTTGTCCGCCTTTCCAAAATGGTGTCTCATTAGGTTGGAGCTGCGTCTTGGCATCCCTGAGGTGTCAGATGATGAAACGTGATGGTGGGTGTATCTCTGATGGATGTCTTTGTTGATGTCCTGATGTTGTGGTTGGATGTATGTGTGTCCTGTGTGATCTCTGTCTCAATGGATCCCTACACTTGTCCTGTATTCAGTTCTGAACAATAAACTCATAAAAATTTTAATAAGCCTGGCCCAGAATGTGAAACTTCTTTTTCATTGGGTCATCCGGTTATCTTTTTCATTGGGTCATCCGGTTAAACATTGACTCGTTGTTTGTTTAGGCATTTCCTCTCTGAGCCACCAGGTGTCATTCTAAGACCAGGAATGTCTGTTCTAATTTAATGTTAAAAAAATAATCTGTTATGAGTGTGTTCACTTTCCCATCATCACAAGCGTAGCCGTGTGATTTTTCTACTATATATATATAGATATATCTATATAGATATATCTATACATATATCTATATCTATAGATATATATATCCAAACACAATAATTTGTATACTTAAAGTGATTGTAAAGGTTTTTTTTTTTTAATAACAAACATATTATACTTAACTGCTCTGTGCAAGGGTTTTGCACCAGAGCAGCCCGATCCTCCTCTTCTGGGATGCCCCGATGGCGCTCCTGGCTCCTCACCTTCACCGGGTGCCCCCACGGAGAGCTGCTTTCACTTTTCCCTGCGGACACCCGTTCGGGCTTGCTCATGAGTCCCGCTCAGCCCCTGTCCCCCGCTCCCCTGTGTCAGGGCTGGGCTCAGCCCTTCCTTCGCTTAGCTGGCCGCTCAGCTGTCGGCTAATTGCCTGCTCCCATCTCTCTCCACGGTTACTCAGCTGTTGTTGATATCCTGCTCGTCAGTCCTGCCTACTTAAGTCGTCCAGTTCAGAGGAGCTCTGCCTTTGCATTGGTCAACATCACAAGAAACATCTCCTGCGTTCCTGTTTAAAGACTGGCTTTGCTGATATCCCTTCTAGCTCCGGAATTCTGCTTGCTGTTCCACTACTTTGATCCCTGGCTTTTGGCTTGGCTGACTATCCGTTCCGGTTACTGAACTTTGGCTATGTTTTGACTACGTTTGTTCTTTTTACTTTTATTATTAAACAGGTGTGATTTAACTGTACTTCTGTCTCGGTCTGCTTTCATGGTTTCTGACAGTAAGCGAAGGCCATGAATTCAGAAGATGCAGTTAATCCACTTGTTGGTAATATTTTTTCCAGATTGGATGAACTGGATCACCACATGGATCAGTTCGCTATGGCATTACAAATGCTCCTGAGTCGCACGGCTCACCTGGAATCTACCACTGTGGCCGCCCCGATACAACCTATGTTGCAGGCCCACCCTACTGCTGCTCCAGTCTCTGTGCAGGCACCCGCCTCGAGTATTACCTCTATAAGGGGTATGTCTGGTTCCACTCCGCTTCTCCAGCAATTTGGGGGTGATCCAGTCCAATGCAGAGGGTTTGGGTTTCTCCACCAGGTTGAAATATACTTTGAGATGCTGCCCCAGGCGTTTTCCATGGACAGAAGCAAAGTAGGTTTCGTGATATCTTGCTTTCTGAGAGAGCCTTGGCCTGGGAAAACCCTCTATGGGAGACGCAAAAACCTGTTGTCTTGAGTTACCCTGAGTTTGTGGCTTCGTTTAAAAGGGTATTTGACGTTCCCGCACGCTCTGCATCTGCTGCCAAGTGCCTCATGTCCATCGTACAGAGTACGAGAACTGTTGCCGACTACGCCATTGAATTCCGTACTCTGGCAGCAGAGGTTGCGTGGAACAAAAAGGCCCTTGTGGCTGCTTTTTCTCATGGTCTCTCGGATACCATCAAGGATGAGATAGCAGCCCCAGATATACCCACTGAGCTGGAGAAGTTGATCAAGTTTGCCATCCTCATTGACTCCAGACTCAGAGAGATACTCTCTTTTAAGGAGCGCTTGCGGAAGCCTTCTGTACGCTTGTCTCCAAGCTTTGCAGTCCCACTCGTGCCGCCCTCACCTCCCATACCTCCTGAGTCGGGCAGTGAAGGTGAACAGTGAACAGTGAACCCATGCACTTGGGCTTCACGTGTCTCTCTGCGGATGAGAGAACCTTTAGGAGGAGGGAGAGATTGTGCCTTTATTGTGGCCAGGCAGGTCACTTTTTGAAGTCTTGTCCTACCCGTCCAGGGAACGCCCGAACCTTGAGGTCCTGTCACGGACAGACCTTAGGTGGCGTTGTTTCATCCCCAGTTATCCAGAAGGATAAGCCCCTGGTTTCTGTCACCCTGTCTTGGACTGAGTCGTCCGTCGAGATACAGGCTCTAATCGACTCTGGGGCTGCAGGCCTGTTCATTGATGCTGCCTTTGTATCAAAGCACTCGATTCCGCTGCAGCTGCGTGACACTCCACTTGCCATTGAGGCTCTTGACAGGAGATCTCTACAGCCTGCCCATGTGACTCATGAGACAGTTCCATTGTCCATGGCCGTAGGGGCTCTTCACCATGAAATAATCCAATTCCAAGTTATCTCCTCACCTAAGTTTCCGCTGGTTATTGATTATCCTTTGTTACAGAGGCACAACCCCTCTCTTGATTGGCTCCGTGCTGAGGTTCTCTCCTAGTCACCACAATGCAGTGAGACATGCTTCCAGAAGGTAGCCAAGGTCCTGTGTACCTCTTCACTCACCTCCCTACCGGAGGACTACTGCTATTTTAGCGATATCTTTGACAAAGGTCAAGCCGGTAGTTTGCCTCCACACCGGCCGTATGATTGCACAATTAACCTTCAACCTGGTGCCATACCCCCACATGGCCGGGTTTACCCTTTGTCGGTCTTGGAGAATAAGGCCATGGAGGAGTATGTTGCAGACACACTTTCTCAAGGTTTGATCTGCAAATCCTCATCTCCTGCTGGTGCTGGTTTCTTCTTTGTGAAGAAGAAGAGTGGTGAACTGAGACCTTGTATTGATTATAGGGGTCTCAAAGTTTCACGATTAAGAATGCCTATGCGATTCCGTTGAGTTATTTGACTGCCTCAAGGGAGCAACGTTTTTCACGAAGCTTGATTTGAGAGGGGCATACAATCTTGTGAGGATGAAGGAGGGCGACAAGTGGAAAACTGCGTTTAATGCCATAATAGGCCATTATGAGTACCTCCTAATGCCTTTTGGCCTTTGTAATGCCCCGGCAGTTTTTCAGGAATTCATTAATGTCCTCCGAGATTTGCTGTAGGTATGTGTGATGATTTATCTCGATGATATCCTCATATTTTCCAAGTCCCTGGAGAGCCACCACACAGATATCTGTCATGTGCTTCAGAAACTATGAAAGAACAATCTCTATTGTTAACTGGGGAAGTGCGAGTTCCATCGTGAACAGGTTAAATTCCTGGGCTATGTCATTTCCACTGCTGGTTTTTCGATGGACCCAGAGAAACTTTCGGCAGTCCTACAGTGGCCCTGACCCGTGGGTTTACGTCCTCTCCAGCGTTTCCTGGGCTTTGCCAACTATTATTGGAAGTTTATTCGTAACTTCTCGTCTCTGGTCAAGCCCCTGACTGATATGACCAGAAAGGACGGTAACCCACAGAGTTGGTCTCCGGAGTCCATTAAGGCCTTTGAGAGTCCCAAGGCTGCCTTTGTTTCTGCTCCTGTGTTGGCACATCCTGATCCTACATTACTCTTTATCCTTGAGGTTGATGCTTCTGAGACTGGTGTTGGCGCCCTTCTGTCTCAACGTCCTACCTCTGAGAACGCTATGCATCCTTGTGGCTACTTTACCAAGAAACTGTCACCTGCGGAGTGCAATTACGAGATTGGTGACAGAGAGCTGTTATCCCTGAAAGAATGGAGACATCTCCTCGAAGGTACCACTGTGCCGGTTCTCATTCTTACTGACCAAAAGAATCTCACATTCCTGTCTGAGGCTAAACGCCTCTCTCCTAGAAGGGAGCGATGGGCACTTGTTAAGTTTCAATTACATTGTCTTATTCTTACCCAGTACTAAGAATGTAAGGGCTGACGCCTTATCACGACAATTTTCCTCCACTTCCAAGTTGGAGTCGGTTCCGGTTCCTGTGATTCCTTCTGATCGTATTCTGGCTACGGTTCGCACCAGTCTCACTTCTCCTTTGGGTGACAAAATTCTTGCTGCTCAGGTCCATGCTCCTCCTGAGAAACCTTGTGACCGCTGCTTTGTCCCAGAGAGTCTCCATACTGCCGTGCTCCAGACTTACCATTTTCCCAAGGCAGCTGGCCACCCTGGGAATAATCAACTTGTTTGGGCCATTTCCCAACAATTCTGGTGGCCTAGTCTACGTGCTGATGTAACTGCCTTCGTAGTTGCCTGTTCTGTGTGTGCTCATAGTAAGACTGCACGACACCTTCCAGTGGGCCTCCTACAACCCATACCCAATAGAGAGAGGCCCTGGACCCACCTGTCTATGGATTTCATTGTGGAGTTATCCAACTCCCAGGGCAACACAGTTATCCCTATGGTGGTTGACCGGTTCTCAAAGATGTGTCATTGTATTCCACTTAAGAAGTTGTCCACTTCTAAGGAACTGGCTTCCATTTTTACTCTGGAGATCTTTCGCTTATATGGACTACCCAAGGTGATTGCCTCGAACAGGGGTAGTCAGTTTGTGTCCCGGTTCTGGCGAGCCTTTTGTGTACAGTTGAGAATTCAGCTTGCTTTTTCCTCTGCGTATCATCCGCAGTCTAATGGGGCCGCTGAACGAGACAATCAGCCCTTGGAGAAATTCCTACGTTGTTATATTTCTGACCATCATAACAACTAGTTAGACCTATTACCGTGGGCAGAGTTTGCTCACAACAGTGCCTTGAATTCTGCTTCCCGATTGTCCCCATTTATGGCGAATTATGGTTTCCAACCCTCCATGTTGACTGAGTCATTTGTTCCGAGTATTCCTTCGTTAGAGGAGCATCTCCGTGGTCTTCGTTCCACTTGGGCACAAGTCCAGGAGGCTTTGCGTCATGCTAATGATAGATACAGACTCCATGTTGACCACAGACGCCTGTGCCTTCCTACCAGGTTGGGGACAGGGTCTGGCTGTCATCTCGCAATCTCCGATGTCGTGTTCCCTCACTGAAGTACGCACCTCAGTTTATTGGGCCTTTCCGTATTCTTTGCAGGATTAACCCAGTGGCTTACGCATTAGACCTTCCTTCTACTATGCGTATTTCGAATGTATTTCATGCCTCCTTATTAAAACCTTTGGTCTGCAACCGCTTTACCACCTCGGTGCCACATCCTCACCCTGTACAGGTTGAGAACCATGAGGACTATGAGCTACAGGCTATTGTTGACTCCCGTAGGTTCCGTGGGCGCATACAGTACCTGGTGCATTGGAAAGGGTACGGTCCGGTGGAACGCTCTTGGGTCTCGTCCTTAGATGTACATGCTCCTGTCCTCCTCCGTGATTTCCATAGACGTTTTCCCCTCAAGCCTGGTGGTCCTCTAAGGGGGAGGGGTCGTTGAGGAGGGGGTACTGTCAGAGCTGGGCTCAGCCCTTCCTTCTCTGCTTGCTGTTCCACTACTTTGATCCCTGACTTCTGGCTTGGCTGACTATCTGTTCCTGTTACTGAACTTTGACTATGTTTTGACTATGTTTGTTCTTTTTTTTTTTATATAATCTTTATTTTTATTTTATGTATTAAAAGGAACATACAGACATATAGTCTATGGTCATTCTTACTACAATACAGTGCAATTCTTACAGTGCAAACATAGACGTTCCAGACAATAACAAGTTGTCTAACCAATCACAGGACAAGGTAAACACCGGAGGGGTGAGGGAAGGAGGGGGAAGGGGATGAGGGATCAAGTCTTCTTCAAACTGTATTGCACTGTGGAACAGTCAAAATGATTCCCAGGGGGGGGTCCCGCCATGGCAACTTCTTGGACGGACCCGTCACAAAAGCCCTCCATTCTGTATTGGAGGGGGGGGTCTCGTCCCTGCTTTAAGGTCCCCGAGATGCCCACCGGGCGGGTCCCTCGGGAGGGGGGCCATAAGCCTCCAACTAACCTCCACCGAGAGGGAGGCGCCCCACGGGCATCCCCTGGGGTCAATGCCCCTGAGAGGTGCCTGTGTCGCCAGGCGGAGCCCCTTTTCCATAAGTCTGCCCTGGTATTAACTCTATAACATTTAATAAGGGAGATACAAAACTTGCCTTTTTTAAGAGGAAAGAAAAAAAAAAAAATTAAAAAAATTAACTCCCCAAAGACGCCTAGCGTTTCGTATGAGCCTTCAACTGTGGACCTTGTGAACCATGCATAAGGAAAGAAAAGGTCTACATCCGGTGCAATCAATAGGGTGGTGAGACAAGCCATTCAGGTACGCACGTCACCACATACAGGCCTCCTTAGCTTCAAGGAGGGCTCCGCTAACTCCAACAGCGCGACTTCCAGGCTAGAGGATACAGGATTAGTGTCAATAGTGAATCTCCGCCACTGGGCCCAGATACTATCAAAGCGCTCACTCTTGTTCTTGCACCTCGCCACCCACTCCTCCGCCTCTCTGATATCTTCCACCTTCTGTAACCATTCTTTTAAGGACTCTTCCAGTGGAGAGGAACCAGCCTTTTAGCAGCGTTTAATAAATGAGGAAGGGCGCTTTTTTTGTAAAGGCTCAGAGGGAGGGTGGGGAGGTGCAAGAGAAAATGCTCTGGGGAGAACGGGATCTCAATCTGCAGAGCATTTTTAATGGTAGCCTGTACTTCCGTCCAGAACGGCCTAATTACTGGGCATTCCCACCACACATGAAGGAGGGTGCCTCTCTGACCACAGTCACGCCAGCAGCGGTCAGAAACCGAGGGGTAAATACGTGCTATGACGGCTGGTACCCGGTACCAACGAGTTAGGAGCTTGTAGTTAGTTTCCTGCGTTCTGGACTCTATGGAGCTAGAATGTGCTAATTTATACATGTGTAGGCGCTGTTCTGGTGAGAACTCTATCCCTAGGTCTCGCTCCCATTCTCTTATGAAAGCCGGCTTGCAAGCAGCGGAAACTGAACCCAGTAGCCTATATAACTCAGAGATCAGATGGGGAGTTGGTTCTTCTTCTATGAAAAATCTTTCTAGTGTGGTAATGGTGTCTAGCCCTCTCATCGAAGCCCCCTCTGTTGCAATGAAGTGTTGGAGTTGCTGGTGTCTCCACCAATCCATGGGGAATCTGCCATGGCTAGTCCTCAAGGCATCTAGGGGTATCAGACTACCCTTATCTACAAATTTGCCACAGCTATAATTACCATCTGTAACCCATGTTCCAAAAAAAGTCCTTTGCTCCCCAGGAGGGAACCACCTGAACCCCCCCAGCGGTGCCAGTGGGGAGCCCGGGGGCACCAAAGCGTACAAAGCATTCGTGCGATCCCAGACCCGCAGGATATGGGTAGTTAGCGGGGAGGACGTCTGTGAGAGTCCTCTATATTCACGAGGCAGCCAAGGCGCGTAGGATAAGTCACGACCTGCCAGGCTCTTTTCCAAGGAGACCCATATTTTTGAACCCCCATGATGTCGCCAGTTGAGGATATGTTGGATCGCAATGGCTCTGTAGTATCGTCTTATATCCGGGAGGCCCAGGCCTCCCAGTTCCTTGGCCTTCTGTAGTAAAGACGCGGCCAGTCTTGGCCTTTTACCATGCCAGATGAAATTAATCATTAGGCTTTGAAGCTGTGTAAAGAAGCTCCTGGGGAGAGGGACCGGCAGCATTTGTAAGTAAAAGAGCACCCGTGGAAGGATGTTCATCTTAAGTATGCTAAGTTTGCCCAGCCACGTGAAGGAGGTCTTGGCCCAATTCTGTAAGTCTCTACGCACCATGCTCAAAAGGGTGGGAAAATTAGCCGAGTAAATATTATCAAATCTATTGGTAAGTTGTATACCCAAGTACTTAATCGATGTTGTAGCCCAACTAAATGGGAAAGCTTGTTGTAAGTCATTAGCCATCTTCGCAGGGATGGTGATGGGCAGGATTTCGGATTTCGAAAAATTTATTTTAAAATTGGACACCTGACCAAAAGTTTTTAGTTCCCTCATAAGGTTTGGCAGCGACACCAAGGGCTGGGTCAAATGAAAGAGCACGTCATCTGCGTAGGCTGACAGTTTGTGTTCCGTTGACCCCACCGTCACCCCTCTGATGTCAGCACTCGCCCGTATTGTTCGAAGCAGTGGCTCCATAGCCAGAGCGAACAAGAGGGGGGAGAGGGGGCACCCCTGCCTCGTGCCATTCCGAATGGGGAACCCCTGGGATAAATGGCCATTTACCTTGACCTTCGCACTGGGGGTCGCGTAAAGTGCCATGATCCATCTAAGCATATGAGGGCCTAGTCCCCAAGCCTCCAGCACCGCCTTAAGGTATGACCAATCTATTCTGTCAAAAGCCTTTTCGGCATCCGTGGACAGAATAAGGTATGGGGTGGAGTTCCTATGGGCACATGCCCATTGTATAAGCTGCATGGCCCGGATGGAGTTATCCCTAGCTTCTCTACCTGGGATAAATCCAGTTTGATCGGGGTGGATAAAGGAGGGTAAGACATATTTAAGTCGATTTGCCATGATCTTAGCAAAAATTTTTATATCGACGTTAAGAAGTGATATTGGTCGATAGCTTTGTGGGAGAGTAGGGTCCTTGCCCTCCTTCGGGATTACGGTGATGTGGGCTAATAATGCCTCGGGGGGGATCTGGTGAGTTGTGGCTAGAGAGTTAAAATACCTACACATATGATTTTGTAGCAAAGGGAGAAATTTTACATAGTACGCTTTGGAATATCCATCCGGGCCAGGGCTCTTCCCATTAGGCAGGGCCTTCACTGTCGAGATGATCTCCTGAGGGGAGACGGGGGCGTCAAGGTCTAGCTGCTGTTCGGGTGTCAGGGAGGGGAGTCCGGCTGAGGCGAGGTAGTCGCCAATAGCTTTCATTTTCGCTGTCCGCCCTGTGTGGGAGATCTCCTTATCTAGGTGATATAAGTCCGCATAATAATCTCTAAAGATGGAGGCAATCCCGGAGGAGTGTAATGTAGCTGTACCGTCAGGGGACCGAAGAGAGTGCACGTGAGCTGTCAGTCTTCTCCGCCGGAGCGCTCTAGCGAGCATTCTACCACACTTATTTCCCTGTTCGTAGTATTTATGTGAAAGGTAGCGTAGTTGTCTGCGCGCTCGACGGTCAAGGAGGCGTGAAAAGAGTTCTCTCAGTTCGATCAACCGATCGCGGGCTTGAACATCTCCCTGGCGTTTGTGTTTAAGTTCTTCTTCCTGTAAAGCTGTCAGTACCCTCTGGAAGTCTATCTGCCTTTCCTTTTTAAGTTTAGAGCCTAGGGAGATCAGTTCCCCCCTGAGTACCGCCTTGTGGCTTTCCCACACCACTCCGTCTGCCATATCCTCCGACACATTCTCTGTGAAATAGTGTGTAATGGTCTCAGAGACCTTAGCCACTACCGAGGCATCGTTTAGGAGGTTTTCATTGAGCCTCCAGGACCAGGCCCTCTGCGTTTCGTCCGGGATTCGCAGCACGGCCCACACCGGGGCGTGATCTGAAATAGTGATATTGCCTATTTCAGCTGACTGCAATAGCTCAAGGGTGTCGTGGTCCACACACATTAAATCAATGCGCGTGTACACGTCATGCACCCCCGAATAGTAGCTGTAGTCCCTCTCTGATGCATGAAGAGCTCTCCACGTGTCTATAAGGAAGCTGTTCTGCAGTGACTTGCGAAAATGCTTGAGGAAGGCTTGGGAGTGAGTGGGGCGGCCTCGGGATGTGTCAACGAGTGGGTCCGGGCTCACATTAAAGTCCCCTCCAAGAATTAGGTGCCCCTCCCTGAATTCGTTCAGCTTGTCTAACACAGAGTCAATAAAGGAGAGTTGTTGGGCATTGGGTGCGTAGAGTAAATGTAAATTTTTTGTTGGCCAAGACCCCCTTCACAAAGACGTATCTACCCTGCGGGTCGACTCGGCTCTCTGAGAGCTGGAATGGGCAAGACCTATGGAACGCAATGGCTGTACCTCGTGATTTGGCCACCGGGGAGTTGCTAAAGAACCATTGGGTGTATAAGTGTGTAGGTATCTTTGGGAGGGACTGTTCCCTAAAGTGAGTCTCCTGCAGGAAAACCACCTGGGCCCCCAGCCTCTTTAGTTCCTGCCAAAGCCTGTTGCGCTTGTGTGGAGAGCAGAGCCCCCTGACATTATAGGACAGTACCTTTAGTGACGGCGCACCTGACCTGGATGATAGTTGACCGGGCACACCCCCTCTGGGTCCTCCGTGCATGGTTCAGTCCGTCAAAAGGCGACCTGAGGATCAAAGCAATAACCGTTAGCTCTGGAAAGTAATATCAGGCACAGAATGATATGAAGGGGGGAGGTGGTGGGAGGGGGGAGGAGGGGGGAGGTTAAGGGGGGGGGTAGTTAGGGAGGAGGGGGGATTTAGGGGGGTTAGTGGAGGGAGTAGGTAGGGTAGGGGAGGAAAAGGAGGGAAGGGGATACGGGTAAAAACAACAGAAAACTATAGAGCTCACCCGGGAGGGGGGTATCAACCCAAAAACCGCCCGGGTGAAAACTCGGAGTCCCACAAGGGACTGTCACCTAGTAAGGTGAGGCCTAAGTGGGGTACGTGGGTGACCACCAAGGGGACGGTTAGCCCTTCCGTCCGTCCAGTCCATTATGACACATAAACAGGGTGGGGGAAAAGAAAACAAAAAAAAACCCCCAGTACATATCACCAAAAGGGGAAAGGAGATTATGTAACTCGAACTCCCAAAAAAGTGCAAAAAAAAAGAAAAAACGGTGGGCAGGAAACCAGACAGCCAGGCTAGGAGCTGAACCGCGGACCCCCCCAGTCCATCATGGCGCCCAATGGTATTCAGAATTGGGAAGTAGTGCAAAGGGCTTCGCGTGCAGCGTCCTGCACGTGGAAGTAGTATAGAACAGCAATGCGTCCGTTGGGCCCAGTGTCCTGATGAGGGCACCTATGATGAAGAGGGGATTATGTCCAGAGAATTAGTGAGAGCAGCAAGGGCGTCAGTGGTTTGTTCAGTCACTGGTTGTAGAGGTGCCCGGACGTGGGCCCTCTGTTTGCCTGTTACGACCTCGGGAGCGTCTGTTTCCTGCCGCCTGGATCCATGGCTGAGGTAGCTGGGGCATCTGGATGTCCGGAGTGGTGCGCCAGTCCGGGAAATCCACTGGATTAAGCTCCAAGGTATGTAAGAAGCGGGGGAGGTCATCCTTTGTGCGTAGTATAGCCCAACGGCCATTCTTGGAAGCCTGGAGGCTGAATGGGAAGCCCCAGCGGTATGTGAGGCCTGCTGCTTGAATTTCCATTAGGAGTGGGCGTAGGGCTCGTCGCTGCATTAGGGTACGCCGTGAGAGGTCCTGATAAAAGGACAGTTGAGCTCCGTCAAAGTCAAAGACTGGTCTGTTACGCATCTTTTGCATTATACGGTCCTTTAGTGTAAATTTGTGCAGCTTGCAGATCACATCCCTGGGGTTGTCGGGGTCTTCTGATGGGGGCCGAAGTGCCCTGTGCGCTCTGTCTATCTCAATCGGCACCGATGGGGGCAAGCTCAGGATCTCACGGAACACTCCCTGCAAGGTGGGAACAATGTCCTTAGGAGCAGTGGCTTCAGGAAGGCCTCGTATGCGAATATTCGCTCGCCTGCTGCGGTTCTCCATGTCATCCAACTGACACAGAAGGGCCTCAATCTGGTGACTATGGGTGACAGTCTGTTCTTTGAGCTGAGCTATGGCGGGTATAGTGTCATCAAATTTCTGCTCCAGAGTCTCTACCCTGTGACCCAGTTCAGTGGTATCTGTTTGCAATTGCTCAATGTCTTGTCTGAAGGCCCTCTCAATCCTGCTGGTAAAGCGCTCTAGGTCCTCCTTAGTGGGGAGAGACCATAGATGCTGTCTGATGTCCCTGTCCTCCGTCAAATCTGCCAGGTTTGTGCCCCTGTCCTGTGGTGACGTGGAGCGGGGGGATGCAGGGGGGATGGAGTCGCTTACCAGCCTGGGAGATGAGATAGGAGACAGTGCTGGGGGCGCTGGCTGAATTTCCTGCTGCAGCGTGGCCGTTCGTTCCGGCGCCATCTTGGATTTTCCCCTCTGCTGGCGGGGGGTGTCGGAAAGGAAAGAATCCAGCGATCCTTGGCCGTTGGGGTGAGCTCTTTTCGGCTGGGAAGAAGCTCGCCGCCGCTGTGACATGCCCTGTGCGGAAATCGGGGGGTAATCACCCCTGTAGCTGCTTTTTTAGCTGCGGACCGGACGGAGCTCGGGCTCAGCACGTCCTCACTCCTCCATAGCCAGGCCACGCCCCTACTATGTTTGTTCTTTTAATATTAAACAAGTGCGATTTAACTGTACTTCTGTCTCGGTCTGATTTCATGGTTTCTGACACCGTGTTACTGGATTTGATTGACAGCAGCGAGAGCCAATGGCTCCTGCTGCTATCAATCTATCCAATGAGAACGGAGACAGCGGTTGGAGCCACTGGGCTTATGCACATCGCAGGAACGGATCAGCTCAGGTAAGAAAAAGGGGGGCTCTGGGGGCAGCTGCAGCACAGAAAGTTTTTCACTTTAATGCATAGAATGCATTAAGGTGAAAAACCTGGAGACTTCACAATCCCTTTAAACTTTTTCTACATGTAGGATAATTCTAATCAGATTAATACATCACTGCATAATGAGATTATTACTATACCAGCAGACGATAAGGTTTTGACTAAATTTTGGAAGATATGATATTTGAGGTCATAGTCACATAATATACTCTTATGTATGTGGAAATGGTGCGGTTCCTATTAGAATATTCTCATCAATACTTGAAAAAACTCCATAGTTCCATCTTAGCATATTATGAACTATAGAGGTTGCATACCGATAAACATGCTACGTTGTAGAGTGTCCACAAATTTGAAATGATGTCTTGATTTATATATGTCTCTTTTATATACAACTTTCTCCTGCTGTCTTTCAGCTAGGGAGATATTCTAGATAGAATTTCAGGTATTAAACTGGCCAGAGTATGTTGACTTTTCTTTACGTCTATGTTGGAGGTCCTTCAGTTTTGTAAGCATAGACCAAAGTTCATCATTTTATTCTGTTTGGACACTATGTATTCTGCCTTGGAAGGTTAGTTGATGTTTATTGGTTTCAAGGCTTATTACACAAGTCTTATTTGGAAATAATATAAACAGATTTTTCTAGGCTCCAGGCGGGAAAGAAAGTACACACACAATGTTTTAATAACCAGTTCTGCAAACACTTCCTTTGCAAATACAGAGTGTCTTAGTTTGAAAAACTTGTCATGACTTGCAGCCTGAAGTTGACCCTTTATCTCTGGGGCCTATACAGTCTTAAACATCCATTTTTCCAAAATTGAAATGATGAAAACATATTTATTTCTTCACAAAGGTTCTGACAGTGAAATTGAGTTTTCCAGTGCTGTAATGCTTCAGGATTGTAAAGAGTTGGAAGAGAATGTTGACAGCTTGTGTAAGCTGGAGCACTCCAAGCCCACAGCTTCTAAGGAGAACAAAGGAACTGAAGATCATCTTGATGGCACGTGGGCATTGCCTTACCATAGTCTCATGTACCCCCAAGATAAAAAAAAGAACGTGGACAACTTGAGTGACCTGGTACCTCCCAGCCCTGTGGCCCCTAAAGAGCAAATAGTTACATAGTTACATAGTTAGTAAGGTTGAATAAAGACACCAGTCCATCCAGTTCAACCTGAGTGAGTGTGGGTCTACAACCCTGACCCTTGTCCCTAACCCTGAACATCGCACACTCACATCAATCCCTACCCTCAATCCAAGGTCCCCATTCATATACTAGGGCCAATTTTGGACAGAAGCCAATTAACCTACCAGCATGTCTTTGGAGTGTGGGAGGAAACCGGAGTACCCGGAGGAAACCCACGCAGGCACAGGGAGAACATGCAAACTCCAGGCAGGTAGTGTTGTGGTTGGGATTCGAACCAGCGACCCTTTTTTACTGCTAGGTGAGAGTGCTAACCACTGCACCACTGTGAAGATAATCTTGATGGTATGTGCAAATTGTCATCTCTCAGCCTCACATCCTTTCAGGATAATAAAATAAATGTGGACAGTTTGTGTGAAATGGATACCTCCAGCCTAATGGGCCCCAAGAAAAATGAAGTGAATAAAGATCATCTTGATGGTATGTGTAATCTGGCATCTCTCAACCTTGTATCTCCTCAGGATAATAAATCAAATGTTGACACCTTGTGCAAACCAGATTCTTCCAGCCCTGTAGAGAATAAAGAAACTCAAGATCACCTTGATGGCATGTGTAAACCAAATTTCCCCAGCCTCATATACCCACAAGATGAAAAAGGGAATATGGAAAGCTTGTGTGACCTGGAACTTTCCAGCCTTGTGGCCGCTAAAAAGAAAGAAGAAACTGAAGATAATCTCGATGGTGTGTGTGATCTGGCATCTCTCAACCTTATAAGTACTCAGAATATTAAAAAGGATGCGGATAACTTGTCTAAACCAGATTCTTCCAGTTTTGTTACATCTCAGGATTGTAAAGAGTTGCAAGAAAATGTTGACAGCTTGTGTGAACTGGAGCCTTCTACCCCTTTAGAGAATAAAGAAACTGAAGATCATCCTGATGGCACGTATAGACCAACTTCCCCAAGCTTTTTATACTCTCAGGATGAAAATGTGCATGTGGACACCTTGTGTGAACTGGTATCTTCCACTGTTTTGGCCACCGAAGAGCAAAAAGAAACTGAAGATAATCTTGATGGTGTGAGTGAATTGACATTTTTGAGCCTCACATCTCCTCAGAATAATAATATAAATCTGGGCAACTTGTGTGAAATGGATACTTACAGCCTCATGGGCTTTAAGGAGCATAAAATGAATAAAGATACTCTTGAAAGTATGTGTGATCTAGCAATTCTCGACCTTGTAACTCCTCAGGATATTAAGGAGAATGTGGACAACTTGTGTGCGCTGGAGTCTTCCAGTCTTGAAGCCCCTGAGGACAATAAAGAAACTGTTTACACGTGTTATCACAATGATCTTCAGACTACTCCTGACCTCCTAAACCCTCAGGAGAAAAAAGAGGATGTGGACAACTTGTATCATCTGGTACCTTCCAGTCTCGTGGCCACTAAAAAGCAAAAAGAAACAGAAGATAATCTTGATGGTGTGTGTGATCTGGCATCTCTCAAGCTTATAAGTACTCAGGATATAAAAGAGGATGTGGGCAACTCGTGTGAACCAGATTATTCCCGTCTTGTAACATCTCAGGATTGTAAAGAGAATGTTGACAGTTTTTGTGAACTGGTATCCTCCAATCTTTTGGCCCCTGAAGAGCAAAAAGAAACTGAAGATAATTTTGATGTTGTGAGTGAATTGGCATTCCTGAGTCTCACATCCCCTCAGGATAATGATATAAATCTGGACAGCTTGTTTGAAATGGAAATTTCCAGCCTAGTGGGCCTCAAGGAGCATGAAGTTAATAAAGATATTCTTGAATGTGTGTGTGATCAGGCATCTCTCAACCTTGTAACTCCCCAGGATATTAAGGAGATTGTGGACAACTTGTATGCACCAGAGTCTTCCAGTCTTATAGCCCTTGAGGACAAACAAGAAACCAAAGATCATCGTGATGGCATGTGTAAACAAATTACTCCTAAACCCGTATACCCCCACTATGATAAAGAGAATGTGGACAGCTTGTGTGACCTGAAGTCTTCCAGCCTTGTAACTCCTAAGGATCATAAAGAAACTAAAGATAAGCTTGATCATGTATGTGAACTGATATCTGCCAGCTTTGTATCTCCTGTGGATAATAAAGACCACATGTATGAACTGGAGCATTCCAGCTTTATAACATCTCAGGATTGTAAAGATTTGGAAGAGAATGTTGACCGTATGTATGAGATTGAGCTGGAACCTCCCATTTTTATGGCCCCTAAGGAGCGTAAAGAAACTGAAGATAATCTTAATGTCTTTCTCCAAATGAGAGAACCAAACTGTAGGAAGATTCTTGATGATCAAACCAAGCCTTCAGCCTATGATACATTTCAGGACTTGGATGGTAAGTTGCCTTTCTGCTCTGACTGTAATTAAAATTGTCATAATTAATATTTTCCCTAATCTATAAGGAGTTTCAGTTAAAAAGTAGGTAAATTAACTAGTTAAAATGGGAATCAAGTATTTAAAAACTGAAAGACTTAAAGGTTTACTTGCTTTTGTGTTGTCCTGACAGCCGTGGCTGTTACGTTTGTCTCTCACTTCTCAAACCCTTTCACCAGCTCTGGAAATATACAAATTGGTTAAAGAGGTGTTCTGCCCCCCCCTTCAAAAATTAAAAGTCAGCACCTACAAATACTGTAGCTGCTGACTTTTAATAATAGGACACTTACCTGTCCAGGGTTCCAGAGATGTCGGCACCCCAGCTGATTTTCGGATCCGCTGTTGGGTGCTGCCGCCATGATTCCTGGTAAGGTAAACCGGCTGTAAAGCCCCTACTGCACATACACAAAGCACCCTGCGCTTTCTAACTGGCCCGGCGGTGGAGGAAGGAGGTGGGGGCTGAGCTTCCGAGGGACGGCACCGTGGCGTTCCCGGAAGTGGGAAACGGGTACCTGTTTTTGACCTCCCCCCTGAAAGGTGCCAAATGTGGCACTGGAGGGGGGAGGAGACAGATAAACGGAAGTTACACTTTAAGTACTTCTGTTGTCATCAAGATATTTGTACAGCCAACCACAAGATTCAAATGTGTACTGTTCATAACATTTACATTTGTGGGAAGCCCCCCTTTAGAAAATAAATATGTAATTATAAGATGCCCCCATGGCCTGTAATGCCCTGCCTAATCTGTAAAGTTTTTTTGCTTTTGAATTTTGCTTCTGCAGCGTTTTGTGTTCCAAACTGGTAAAATAATTCCACTCTAGCCGCACCTACTAGCAGCAAAATGGTACAGCTCTCTCTAAAGCTACACTGCAGTTTACAACATGCTGGTTACAGGCTGGTTCCTGCCGAAATTATACCTGTGGTGGGCTATAGCTCAATGAGATAGACTGCATCTGACGTAAGCATGCATTATCAAAATCTATTAAAGAGGAATTTCAGCAGGGAATGCTCAATCAAAAATCAACACCTACAAATATTATAGCTGCTGACTTTTAAGAAACAGATACTTACCAGCCCCTGAAATTCAGCACTGTTTTCCATGCTTTGCCCAGGGCCTCTTTGTGCCACCATCTTGGATTTGGGAGCAGAAATGAAAGCAGGTAAGGGTAATTTTTTGGTGAAAGTCCACTATAATGCACATGATGGCCCAAGTGACCATATCGAAAGCAAACCTCTATACATTTTACGATTGAGAGATGAGCAATATTCTCTGTTTTAGAATGAATAGCTTCCCCTTAGCTCAAACATTGTTATGGGAATTTTCCAAAGCATGTCCTTTACTTTGTGTAGTTAAAGTGGACCTTCACACTAAAATTAACCTTACCTGCTTTCATGTCTGCTCCCAAATCCAAGATGGTGGCACAAAGGAGCAGAGGCCCTGGGCAAATCAGCTGCATAGAAAACAGTGCTGAATTCCAGGGGCTGATAAGTATCTGTTTCGTATCTGTTTCTTATTAGTATTAGTATTTGTAGGTGCTGATGTTTGATTTTCCCATTCCCTGCTGAAGTTCCTCTTAACTCCACTTCTATAGGACTAATTAGAAGATTTTGTGAGCATAGATATCAAAGACAACAACCCTTTCCTTGTGCTGCTCCACTTCTATAGGACTAATTAGAAGATTTTGTGAGCATAGATATCAAAGACAACAACCCTTTCCTTGTGCTGTCTCAAGCTATGCAAAATACCATTCATTTTGAGACTATATAAGATGCCTCAAGAGACATCCCCATACCCTAGAAAAATATGCAAAAGCGACTAAAGGATATGTATTTAATTTATACATATTTTTGTAGCCCCCTGGTACTAAACTGTGGCTATAATGTAAATTTAGTTTTTGGCTGGGCTGTAGACAGCTCAGACTGATTGTACATTGGGTTGTGCATTTCTCACTGTCGCCAGTAGGTGTGACTGGTACCACAGGTCAGGATGAGATAGAACAACTAGGCTGAGTTATGAATATTTATTCCTGTCCCAGCCAGCCCAGTAGGAGGTTCTTGGCCAGTGCTGCATCCTGGGAAAGGATATATATTTGGGTGGGGCCATGTGCTCGCTCTCTCTTACCTCAGGCCCTCCCGGCTTGAGGATGTGCTGCTGAAGTGATAATCCGGAGGTGGTCCTTAGGCTGTCTTGTCCGGCGTGAAAGTAGCCAAGCCAAATAGAGAAGATCCAGGGGGATCCTTGCTGGAGAGAACCAGGATGAAGGCTGGTCTCTCAGGAGCATCTGTTGACTCATTTGGAGGATGCACCTACATCTAAAACCTGCTTACAGTGTTGCCGGGTCAGCTTAAAGTTTCTGACACTGTAAAGTTGGATCCTGTTCTACAATCTGAAATGTGTTTGCAGTAGGTTCTGGTACTGTGAAGCTGTACTTTTTCTGGAACCAAGGAGTCTGTAAGTGATCTGCTACAGGTATCCGAGACTCCTAATCCTCTCTCCTACTACCTTGTTTCAAGTTCAACAATAAAGCTTTGAAAAGATCAAAAGTGATTGGCGCCCAATTTCTATTCAAAACTCCCCATTCTAGCCATGGGATAAATGCTAGCTTGCCCCCTACCTCTGGAGGTGTTATCCTGCCCCTAGAAGACCCGAGGGGGGCGCTACATTTCATATGTACATACGTATTTAAAATAATTCCTGCTAACATTTTCCTGCTATTTGTAGACTAGTGCAAGATGCTCAATAGTTTTTGAAAAGTGTATCTAAAGCAAAAACAAAAATGTCTTATAGAGCAACTCATTTTATAAATGTGGTAGTTTTCATAGTTTTCACTTTTCAGGAAGTACAGAAAATACCTATCGTTTGTGCTAAAAATGTTGTATCCTTGTAACTTTATATGAGAAAAAAAAAAGCACAAAAAATATTTATTTTTCATGTGTAAACTACTAATCCCACCAAACCACCATGTAATAAAGATGAACAAAGGCATAATCGCCAAATCCTGGTGTTGCAGCAAGTGCAAAGTGTAAACTCAGTGTGGGTGATCAAGTAAATAAATAAATATAATTGCTAGTGTCCAAAGGATAATATAGTGTCCAAAAAATATGTGCAACCAAAGACAAATCTTATCAATGGTGCACAGAAGAAAGTGCTCAAATACAGCAATAAAATGACAGTGGGGTGGTGATATGCAGACAAAACACTCTGTGTCCTCTTCGTGCAGCATGCGCTAGTGTAGGTAATGGCCCCTTACCTAGTGGTGCTAGGTCAACCGCATGTAAGTTGTTTTAATCACAAGGTCCTGGGTCTCTACTGCGTCTCTGTATCCACGCTTGTCGACTCTGCAGGATCCTATTGGAGGCTGGATGTATCTAGCTATGGTCCTAGTTGGGGTCCTGGGACAGTGCGGCTCCTAGCTCCTCCTCCACATCTCATCTCAAATGTATATAAAATATAGGACAAGGTACCCAGATAGTGAAGTATGTTTTCATGGGGGTCACTTTATTCATATACACATATATACAGAGTACTCACATTAAGCAGTTTGTAAACACAGCGTTGTATCCTGCGAGCAGCGAGCTCGTAATGCTTTCAGCAGAGAAAGAAACAAGCCTATTCCGTCCCTACGCGTGACGTCACCGATCACGTGACTGAAGAAGTCACGTGATCGGTGACGTCACGCGTAGGGACGAAATAGGCTTGTTTCTTTCTCTGCTGAAAGCATTACGAGCTCGCTGCTCGCAGGATACAACGCTGTGTTTACAAACTGCTTAATGTGAGTACTCTGTATATATGTGTATATGAATAAAGTGACCCCCATGAAAACATACTTCACTATCTGGGTACCTTGTCCTATATTTTATATACATTTGAGATGAGATGTGGAGGAGGAGCTAGGAGCCGCACTGTCCCAGGACCCCAACTAGGACCATAGCTAGATACATTCAGCCTCCAATAGGATCCTGCAGAGTCGACAAGCGTGGATACAGAGACGCAGTAGAGACCCAGGACCTTGTGATTAAAACAACTTACATGCGGTTGACCTAGCACCACTAGGTAAGGGGCCATTACCTACACTAGCGCATGCTGCACGAAGAGGACACAGAGTGTTTTGTCTGCATATCACCACCCCACTGTCATTTTATTGCTGTATTTGAGCACTTTCTTCTGTGCACCATTGATAAGATTTGTCTTTGGTTGCACATATTTTTTGGACACTATATTATCCTTTGGACACTAGCAATTATATTTATTTATTTACTTGATCACCCACACTGAGTTTACACTTTGCACTTACTGCAACACCAGGATTTGGCGATTATGCCTTTCTTGTTTCTTCACTTGATGTATTGATTTCTGGTAATACTATTGATCCATCCATGCACTTTATTATACTTATCAGTCTGTATTATTTTATTTTATTTAAGGCACGAGAGCACTAGCACTTTGATATATTTTTATGATTTTAGACATATGTTTTATTGCTTATATTTATATTTATCACTTTTTTCGGATCAACATATATTTATTGCTTATATTTATCACCTTTCTGGATCAACATATATTCAAACCACTTGCCCCTATTTTTAGTTATCATACCAACTCATGCGTTTTAAACACTTCTGCTCATGCGATTTTTTACGTATATGTATTCCATTTCACTGAGGCCTCTTGTTTTACAACTACAAGATACTATTAATGAGTACAAACCCGCTGGTTAGCGCAGCACCCCCCCCCCTCTTTTTTATTTAATTCGTTTCGGGCTTTTGTCTGGGCCCTTGCTTTGGTGCATGCAGCTGTCCAGTTGCATATGTTTTATACAGCCTCTGAATTTTAGTTTGAATTTTGTACGATTACTACACTTTTTTCCAATTTGGTAGCGCAGGAATAGCTCCCGTCTTTTATAAAGATGAACAAAGGCAGACATGTTTGAAGTCCTTCCCGTCTGACTCCCTTAGCTGTCCCCATAGATACGATGGAGAAAAGGCATGGAAATGTAGGGGCAGGAAGTGTGTTATTTGTAGGATTACCAGGTGAAAATAATAGGAAGTAATAGGTACTCTACCCTCTCTTCCCTCCCCGGTATGTCTTCAGATACCGCTCCAGCTTATTTCTCTCTGCTCTATGGTATGTGTTCAATTTCTGCTCTGGCTTCTTTTCTTTCTCCTTGTCAGTATGTGCTTAGTTACTGCTTTGGCTTTGGTCTCTTTCCTCTCCAGTCTGTGATCAGTTCCTACTCTGACTCTTCTCTCTTTGCTCTCCAAAATGTGTTCAGTTCCTGCTCTGCCTCTTCTCTCTTCCCTCTCCAGTATGTGTTCAGTTCCTGCTCTGTCTCCTCTTTCTTCTCCACTATGTGTTCAGTTCCTACTCTGACTCTTCTCTCTTTCCTCTCCGGTATGTGTTCAGTTCCTGCTCTGTCTCCTCTTTCTTCTCCACTATGTGTTCAGTTCCTACTCTGACTCTTCTCTCTTTCCTCTCCGGTATGTGTTCAGTTCCTGCTCTGCCTCCTCTTTCTTCTCCACTATGTGTTCAGTTCCTGCTCTGCCTCCTCTCTCTTTCCTCTCCAGTATGTGTTCAGTTCCTGCTCTGCCTCTTCTCTCTTTCCTCTCCAGTATGTGTTCAGTTCCTGCTCTGCCTCCTCTCTCTTCCCTCTCCAGTATGTGTTCAGTTCCTGCTCTTCCTCTTCTCTCTTTCCTCTCCAGTATGTGTTCAGTTCCTGCTCTGCCTTTTCTCTCTTTCTTCTCCAGTATGTGTCCAGTTCCTGCTCTGCCTCTTCTCTCTTTCCTCTCCGGTATGTGTTCAGTTCCTGCTCTGCCTTTTCTCTCTTTCTTCTTCAGTATGTGTTCAGTTCCTGCTCTGCCTCTTCTCTCTTTTCTCTCCGGTATGTGTTCAGTTCCTGCTCTGCCTCTTCTCTCTTTCCTCTCCAGTATGTGTTCAGTTCCTGCTCTGCCTCTTCTCTCTTTCCTCTCCGGTATGTGTTCAGTTCCTGCTCTGCCTCTTCTTTCTTTCCTCTCCAGTATGTGTTCAGTTCCTGCTCTGTCTCTTCTCTCTTTCCTCTCCAGTATGTGTTCAGTTCCTGCTCTGCCTCTTCTCTCTTTCCTCTCCAGTATGTGTTCAGTTCCTGCTCTGCCTCCTCTCTCTTTCCTCTCCGGTATGTGTTCAGTTCCTGCACTTCCTCTTCTCTCTTTTCTCTCCGGTATGTGTTCAGTTCCTGCACTTCCTCTTCTCTCTTTCCTCTCCAGTATGTGTTCAGTTCCTGCTCTGCCTCTTCTCTCTTTCCTCTCCAGTATGTGTTCAGTTCCTGCTCTGCCTCTTCTCTCTTTCCTCTCCAGTATGTGTTCAGTTCCTGCTCTGCCTCCTCTCTCTTTCTTCTTCAGTATGTGTTCAGTTCCTGCTCTGCCTCTTCTCTCTTTTCTCTCCGGTATGTGTTCAGTTCCTGCTCTGCCTCTTCTCTCTTTCCTCTCCAGTATGTGTTCAGTTCCTGCTCTGCCTCTTCTCTCTTTCCTCTCCAGTATGTGTTCAGTTCCTGCTCTGCCTTTTCTCTCTTTCTTCTTCAGTATGTGTTCAGTTCCTGCTCTGCCTCTTCTCTCTTTTCTCTCCGGTATGTGTTCAGTTCCTGCTCTGCCTCTTCTCTCTTTCCTCTCCAGTATGTGTTCAGTTCCTGCTCTGCCTCTTCTCTCTTTCCTCTCCGGTATGTGTTCAGTTCCTGCTCTGCCTCTTCTTTCTTTCCTCTCCAGTATGTGTTCAGTTCCTGCTCTGTCTCTTCTCTCTTTCCTCTCCAGTATGTGTTCAGTTCCTGCTCTGCCTCTTCTCTCTTTCCTCTCCAGTATGTGTTCAGTTCCTGCTCTGCCTCCTCTCTCTTTCCTCTCCGGTATGTGTTCAGTTCCTGCACTTCCTCTTCTCTCTTTTCTCTCCGGTATGTGTTCAGTTCCTGCACTTCCTCTTCTCTCTTTCCTCTCCAGTATGTGTTCAGTTCCTGCTCTGCCTCTTCTCTCTTTCCTCTCCAGTATGTGTTCAGTTCCTGCTCTGCCTCTTCTCTCTTTCCTCTCCAGTATGTGTTCAGTTCCTGCTCTGCCTCCTCTCTCTTTCCTCTCCAGTATGTGTTCAGTTCCTGCACTTCCTCTTCTCTCTTTCCTCTCCAGTATGTGTTCAGTTCCTGCTCTGCCTTTTCTCTCTTTCCTCTCCAGTATGTGTTCAGTTCCTGCACTTCCTCTTCTCTCTTTTCTCTCCGGTATGTGTTCAATTCCTGCTCTGCCTCTTTTCTCTTTCATCTCCAGTATGTGTTCAGTTCCTGCTCTGCCTCTCCTCTCTTTCTCCTCTCTTTCCTCTCCAGTATGTGTTCAGTTCCTGCTCTGCCTCTCCTCTCTTTCCTCTCCAGTATTTGTTCAGTTCCTGCTCTGCCTCTTTCTTTCTTTCCTTCCGTTCAGTTACTGCTCTATTTCCTCTCTCTTTCCTCTCCAGTATGTGTTCAGTTCGTGCTCTGCCTCTTCTTTCTTTCCTCTCCAGTATGTGTTCAGTTCCTGCTCTGCCTCTCCTCTCTTTCTCCTCTCTTTCCTCTCCAGTATGTGTTCAGTTCCTGCTCTGCCTTTTCTCTCTTTCCTCTCCAGTATGTGTTCAGTTTCTGCTCTGCCTCCTCTCTCTTTCCTCTCTGGTATGTGTTCAGTTCCTGCTCTTCCTCTTCTCTCTTTCCTCTCTAGTATGTGTTCAGTTCCTGCTCTGCCTCTCCTCTCTTTCCTCTCCAGTATGTGTTCAGTTCCTGCTCTGCCTCTTTCTTTCTTTCCGTTCAGTTACTGCTCTATTTCCTCTCTCTTTCCTCTCCAGTATGTGTTCAGTTACTGCTCTGCCTTTTCTCTCTTTCCTCTCCAGTATGTGTTCATTTCCTGCTCTGCCTCTTCTTTCTTTCCTCTCCAGTATGTGTTCAGTTCCTGCTCTGCCTCTCCTCTCTTTCTCCTCTCTTTCCTCTCCAGTATGTGTTCAGTTCCTGCTCTGTCTCCTCTCTTTCCTCTCCAGTATGTGTTCATTTCCTGCTCTGCCTCTCCTCTCTTTCCTCTCCGGTATGTGTTTAGTTCCTGCTCTGCCTCTTCTTTCTTTCCTCTCCAGTATGTGTTCAGTTCCTGCTCTGCCTCTTCTCTCTTTCCTCTCCAGTATGTGTTCAGTTCCTGCTCTGCCTCTTTTCTCTTTCTGTTCAGTTTCTGCTCTGCCTCTCCTCTCTTTCCTCTCTGGTATGTGTTCATTTCCTGCTCTGCCTCTTCACTCTTTGCATTCAGTTTCTGCTCTGCCTCTCCTCTCTTTCCTCTCTGGTATGTGTTCATTTCCTGCTCTGCCTCTTCACTCTTTCCATTCAGTTGCTGCTCTGCCTGTTCTCTCTTTCCATTCAGTTCCTGCTCTGCCTCTTCCCTCTTTCCTCTCCAGTATGTGTTCAGTTCCTGCTCTGCCTCCTCTCTCTTCCCTCTCCAGTATGTGTTCAGTTCCTGCTCTGCCTCTTCTCTCTTTCTGTTCAATTTCTGCTCTGCCTCTCCTCTCTTTCCTCTCCGGTATGTGTTCAGTTCCTGCTCTGCCTCTTCTCTCTTTCTGTTCAATTTCTGCTCTGCTTCTCCTCTCTTTCCTCTCCGGTATGTGTTCAGTTCCTGCTCTGCCTCCTCTTTCTTTCCTCTCCAGTATGTGTTCAGTTCCTGCTCTGCCTCTTCTCTCTTTCTGTTCAGTTTCTGCTCTGCCTCTCCTCTCTTTCCTCTCTGTTATGTGTTCAGTTCCTGCTCTGTCTCTTCTCTCTTTCCTCTCCAGTATGTGTTCAGTTCCTGCTCTGCCTTCACTCTCTTTCCTCTCTTGCATGTGTTCAGTTTCAATGTAGAAACATATTATAAAATTAAACATGTATTTTCTTGCAGAACTATACATCAGAAAAACGACTTTTCATCAGCTTGCAAGAAGAATGAGCATGGAACCTCACCTGACTCTGGGGGATATTTTGAGTATTGGCTTAGAGAATGTGCATAACAAACCACCAATAATTGTAGAGGAACCTCCCTGGGATTACTTAAGGAAACTCATGTTAAGGAATCTCATGGCTTTAAACGGGACTGCAAGAGACTTTCTTGATGTATATGATAACGGTGATGATGTTAATGAACTGGTTCAAAGTAATAATTCATCTGCCTCTATTCACCCCCTGGATGTCTTGTGTTCCCTCCTGCATTGCTCAGACAGTTTTCTCCAACAAGAGATTGTAACCAAATTGTCCATGTGTCAGTTTGCCGTCCCTCTGCTGCTCCCTTCTGGTGATGGATCACACTGCACCCTCATGCTTTGGGCAATGAGAGGCATAGTGAAGAAGTGGAGACCTCAGTCATTAGCAGACAGTAAAGGGTTCAGAGAAGAAAATGTGGTGAATACTTCCATGCCAATCTTCTCTTATGTTAGATTGGGAAAAAACAAATTATCCAAATCTAAAATCCTGAACCAAATTCTTATACCATCTCAGCAACATAATAACTTCTTCATTCACCATGATATGAATGGAGGAAACATTAAAAGAAAAATATCTAACGGACTGGTAGAAATGTTCTGGTATTTTCCCTGTGGTAAGTCTGATGTTTTCCCAGAACCCATTGCAGTGACCAACCTACGAGGAGATCTGGAGGCCAACTGGCAACAGTTCAAGTTTCTGACAAGAATTTCATCAGCTGTGTTTATCTTCATTGAGGATGTTTCTGAGAGGGAATTCAGACTTTTATCATCCTGCCCAACCACTGACACCCAGTATTACTTCATTGTTACTCCCGGTCCTGGCAAAACTTTGAGTACACAGACAAAGATGGCCCTTCAAGAATTAATGCCAGTGCTAAAGTTGAACACATCAAATGTGATAACACATGCAGGCACAGCAAATGAGGCAGCATTTGTAAAAAAATTACAAAGAAGTATTGTTCATTTCTTAAATAATAATCCAAAAGTAAATAATATAAGAGATCTTAAGAAAGAAATTCATGGATTGGACATCCAAGTGGATGAGAGAGTTCCTGAATGTCAGAAGGCCAGGGAACATGCCAGGAAAATTACAGAAGAAATAATAAATGTGTCGGAGTACAAAAAGAACACTATGAAGTTACAGGGAAATCTCTGGAGACAGCTATCTGAAGTGGAAATGGAACTTTGCAGAATGACAAAGCAAGGTTGTAAAGACACACAGCAATATCAAGATGAACTGAGAAAAAAACGCATTTCACTACATGAGGAACAATATAAACATGATCTGCCCAATGGTTTAAAGCTCTTTATTGATGCAATCACTGATGTGTCTGAGAATGAGAAACAATATTTTCTGAAATGGATGCAATTTAAACTTGATTCAGTTGCTAGAGATAATCTTTCTAATCTACAAGCTGAATACAAAGAAAAATTTAACAATATCTCAAGTTATAAGGAAGAGCTCAGACAGATAGACCAGAAAATCTTTGACAGTTCTTTAGGAATTGAACATTTCCTACGTGAGATGGGACAGTTTTATGAAGCTGAATGTTCCATGTTTAAAGAAAACAAAATCGCTAAAAGACAAAGACAATTTATTAGACTGCCAGGAATTGCTGCTGATCTCTTGTTGGATGGTTTCTCATTGGAGCTGATAGATGGAGATGCGTCAAACATTCCCCTACAGTGGATAACTGATGTTCTAAGTGAGCTGGACACCAAAACAGGGGGAACATGCAGAATGAGAGTAATATCTGTGCTGGGAGTGCAGAGTACAGGGAAATCCACTCTTCTCAACACTATGTTTGGTCTGCAGTTCCCGGTGGCCAGTGGACGATGCACACGAGGAGCCTTCATGACTCTTCTTAATGTGAAGGAAAACTTCCAGGAGGAGCTGGGCTGTGACTTCATCCTGGTGATTGACACTGAAGGATTAAAAGCTCTGGAGTTGGCTTCCTTGAAGGGTAGTTATGAACACGACAATGAACTGGCCACACTAGTGGTTGGGTTGAGTGATATCACCATCATCAATATGGCCATGGAAAACACATCAGAAATGAAGGATATTTTACAGATTGTGGTCCATGCTTTTCTTAGAATGAAAGAAATAGGAAAGAGACCCAACTGCCAGTTTGTACATCAGAATGTGAGCGATATGAACGCTCATGAAATGAACATTAGAGACAGGAAGAAACTTTTGGAACAGTTGAATGAAATGACAAAAGTAGCTGCTGAGATGGAAAATAAATGTGAAATCAAAACTTTTAATGATATTATGAACTACAATCTGGAGAAAGACAACTGGTACATTCCTGGGCTCTGGCTTGGGGTCCCACCAATGGCTCCAGTAAATTATGGGTACAGTGAACATGTGTCTGAATTAAAAAAGCATTTATTAAAGTTCCTGAAATCCAATGAATCACTGCACAAGCCTATGACTATTTCTGAATTTAGTGCATGGATGGGAAGTTTATGGAATGCTGTCAAACATGAAAAATTTATCTTCAGTTTCAGAAATTGCCTGGTGGCAAAAGCTTATAATAAACTGTCTATAGAATATTCGCAATGGGAATGGGATTTCCAAAAAGCTGTCCATAATTGGCTGATCCGTACAGAGACAAACATTAGGAATCAGCATGTAGAGAGTCTAAATGATGAACTTTGCTCCAAAATTAAGAATGAGCTCAGCAGTTTGCTATTCAAAGAAAAGACAAAAATGTTGAAATTGCTAGAAAACTATTTTGATAAAAAATATGCACATGTTCACCTGATAGAACGATACAAAGAGGATTTTGTTTTAAGCACAAAGTCCCTGATGAGAGAACTGGAAAGAAATGTTCTAAGTAAGTTTGATGAGGCCGTTTCTATCCAGAAAGGTAAGTTCAAGATTCAGCAAATCACAAGCAGTTCCCAGAAACGAATAGAAGACATTATCACTGAAATGCTTGGAAAGTGCAGAGAGACGAACCAGACACTAAAAACACCAGAGTTACAGGAAAGATTTGAGGAGTCGTGGGAGAAGACACTGAACGATCTACAGATAGAGAAACTAACAAGGCACATAGTTAGTAGAGATATGTTACAGCAACTGAGGAATGACATAAGTCATAAAGGACCAGATATAAATGAAGCCTTACTACGTGTCAAAAAATTAGACGAGCACATACAAACTAATTTCAAAATAGATGAAAAACATATTGAGTATGGAGATAAAGTGGAGAATAGGTACCTCCTAGTAGAAAATGAACTGTATGATAACATAAAAAATTTTGCTAATGTTCTAATAGGTACGTGTGATTCATATATCACAAAAAAGGTGGAAACTGGAGGGGATTATGATAACAACTACTGCCAAGAATTAATCCGCAGGATCAATACAGAGGTTAATAAACAGGTAAAAGATCTTCCATTTTCCTCACATTTTGAATTGGATATCAAGTGTCACATTCTTGGAAGAGCATCCCAAGAATTCCAGGCAATGCATGACAAGTTCATAGAGAGTAATGATCCAAAACTTTCTCTGGAGAAACTAAAACCTGGATATCTAGAAACATTTATCAATGCATTTCAAGAAAAAGATACATGTCAGGCTAAGGCTAAAGAATTTTGTGAGCAATGCCTAAAACCAGCCATGATGGAACATGTCTTCCAGCATCTTGGAAATGAAATTGTAAACGACATAGTATACAGTACAGAGAACAAGAAATTCAGCAGTAGAACCTTCTTTCAACATTTTTTGCTGCAAGAGCTGCTGGAAGAAACGTCCTTCCAGAAATATGTAACTTACATTATCTCATATGAGAAATATACGAAAGATTGGATACAGAACTACATTATAACGGAATACACAGATTCACGTAGACTGAAACCCTTAGAAGAAAACATTCTCTCCTCCCTGAATTTAAGAGTACAAGCAGCTCTTGAAGAAGACCAAAGTCTCACAAGTTCATCTATTTCAGACTTTCTGGACAGAGTGTTGCTAAGAAATGAATTGGTGATTCCGCACGATAGGATGAATATGATAATGTTTCAGAATACGGCTGATGTTGGCCAGTTTTCATCTGACATTCAGCTCTTCCTCCAAGATACAGAAACAAAAGTCTTATCAGAGCTGCAATCTATGGATTTAAAGTCTGTACTCTCCAGGGTGACGGTGAAGCCTCATGATGAATTGTTCAGGAAGGTTGTTGGCTGTGGGGAGCAATGTCCATTCTGTGGTGTCCCCTGTGAGGCCGGAGGTGTTGGCCACAAGGAGCACTTTGCTACCATACACAGACCCCATGGATTAAAGAAATATAGATTATCAGTTGGTAGAAACATGTCCACTGATATATGCACAACATCTGTTGTATCCGATGTAAAGTTTGTGAATCAACAAACAAGTCTCTTTGGGCACCCATTCAAAGACTATCGTACAATTTATCCAGATTGGGCCATCCAACCAGATCCCAGCATTGAATGCTCAGATTATTGGAAATATATTTTCGTGATGTTTAATGAGCAGTTTGCAGAAAAATATAACGCACAACCAGCCAACCTGCCTGATGGCTGGAAGGATATCACAAAAGAAAATGTTTTGGACAGCTTAGCCTACATCTTCAACCAAACCCCATAGACAATAAGCTAGGAATAAATGTTTGCATCCTTACCTTTTTATTCCAATGTTACTTGCAGACAGGCTTGTTACTCTTCATATGTAGTTCACCCCCTGAACAGCAACTGATTAATTTAGTCCTATTCTCCTAGATAAAACACACACAGCCAGACACACAGCATTTTCTTCACTCTTCCACTGGCTCAAAGATTTAGTATAGGGGTTACATAGTTAGGTTGAAAAAAGACACACGTCCATCAAGTTCAACCAACAACATTTTAGGGTTTTATTGGGAACGTTGAACCTAAATGATGAGGGGAGTATGGGATTCTCCACAAAACTGAAAAACTGGACAATGTGAGGACTTCTTAGCTATCTTGCTGAACTGCACAGAAAGAATTTCCCACAGACGCAATATGCTGATGGTAACTATAACTCCTCCTAGGGACCAAAAGCTACACACAGTCTCTGACTTTCCAGGACTGGGGTCATTTATTCACACATCCACAGGATCATCGGTTGCCTCCTTCCGACATCCACCAGACGATTTTCAGTGAGGGAGATGCAGACTCACATCACCATAGGACAGTTTGATACTTTGCCCACCAACTTCTTCTTGTCTCTCTCCAGTTAGCTTCTCCAGACGCAACTTGAGTCCACAAATTAAGCTTGCAAATAAGCCCACCAGCTAAGATTTAGCTGGTACCTCTGTGTATTTCTAGTGGCTCTCTCTAGAATTCTTGCTCCAGGGGCAGATCCCCCTGCACAGGAGTCTCCTCCAGCAGGAGGGGACCCAGGATCTCCCTCCTGCTGCCTCAGGCCTCAGACTATTTATGGACTCCCCAACCACCTACTGGACACACCACCCCAGCAATTGGCTGGGGCCTCATAAATATTCAGGCTACTTACTGTTCTTCCTCCCATTATAATTCTAGGATCCTTTAGAATACAGGGGGAAGTAATCAAAGTAGCAGCCTGCGAGACACTGAACAGCCCTAAACAATCCACCCTTGCTCCACTGATTACAGGGGAGTTAGCTAACTTTACCTAATAGCCTACACTACACTAGAAGGGTGCTACACATAGATATGGTTGAAATTTCTGGGGGGGGGGGGGGATGAATAACATGATGACATAGATATATCAATATAACAAAGAGAGTAAAGATAAAATCTACTTTTAAATAATAAACCCAATAACAGGATTGAAAACAAAATTTAGTCTTTGTCAAGGTTTTGCTAAAAACAAGCTCAGTAGACACCAAATAATGTTGTCCAGTCATGCATCACATCTGAGTATTGCTAAGTAAATATAGTGTAATAGAGAGAAATGATAGTTTAGTTTAAACTAGCTCTTTAGTGATGGAAATTTTCTTTAGCTTAGGAAACAAATAATTAATAAAATAATTGAATTGAATCATATATATAAGAGAAAATTCAGTAATAAAGTTAAATGGGGTCCACACTTCTTCTTTGGACAGAGCGGGTAAATGTTCTTTATGTTCCATGACACCCAGGGAATTATTATAATCTAAACTTCCTGTTTATCTTTGCTAAAATGCATTACCTTTGGTCTGCTTTTTTTTTTTTAAATTTGTTTCTATTGAACCCTTTATTTACTCTTAGTTTACCATAATCTGTTTTAATTAACTCCTTTTTTCTCTTCTCTATTCAACCATTATTTTCCTGCTGTTCATTTCTATTTTATTACCAGTTAATATTTCAACTTTTTTTTTCCTTTTTATTTGTTTTGTTCATTTTTTTTTTTGTGTCACATTAAATAAGCACAAATGTAATAACCCTTAGTTTACCAAAATCTGCCCTAATTAACTCCTTCTTTCTACTCTCCCTTCAACCATTATTTTCCTGCTGTTTATTTCTGTTTTATTAACCATTAATATTTAAACTTTTTTTCCTTTTTATTTGTTTTGTTCCTTATTTATTTTTCGTGTCACATTCAGTGGCGTCCGGTCCATAAGGGGTGCAGGGGTGCCTCCCCCCTAGTTTGCATGCGGGGATGCATGCAGGGCGCCGGACTCATAGCTTTCTATGAGTTTTTTTTTTCTCAAGCACATGATTAAAGCCTAAGGCTCTAATTGGCTTGAAAAAGGTTGGGCTCGGGGCACAGAGCACTGTGCCCTGAACCCATCCACTTGTGATAACTAGCAAATAAATATTCGCTATTGGTGGGGATGCTAGCACCGCCACACTGCTCCCCCAACTTGCAGAGCACTTGCCCTACGCTGTGGCATGAGAAGGCACCATCAAGCTTCCGCTGCCGGTAAATAAATTCTCCCATTGTGCAAAAAAAAACCCAATAAATAAATAAAATTTCAGAAACAAGCATGTAGCCAGCGAAAATTCAAAATGTGCAAAAATGCGTATATACAATTCCAATTATGAAATTGCTTTAGCAAATGCTAGGCTTAAACTAAATGTGGCAAAAAAAATTCAACAAAATTATGAAATTCATAAACAAGCATGTAGCTAATGAAAGTTCAAATAAATGTGCAAAATGGCATATATACAATTCCAATTGCAAAATTAATTTTGCAAGTGTTGTGCTTAACCGCCCCGGAAGATTTTTACCCTCTTCCTGACCAGACCAGTGCTGACCAGAGCACTTTTTGTGATTCGGCACTGCGTCGATTTAACTGACAATTGCGCGGTTGTGCAACGTTGCACCCAAACAAAATTGACGTCCTTTTTTTCCCACAAATAGAGCTTTCTTTTGGTGGTATTTGATCACCTCTGCGGTTTTTATTTTTTGCGCTATAAACAAAAAAAGAGCTTCAGTTTGGAAAAAAACGCAATATTTTTTACTTTTTGCTATATTAAATATCCCCCAAAAATATATATAAAAAAACAATTTTTTTCCTTAGTTTAGGCCGATATGTATTCTTCTACATATTTTTGGTAAAAAAATTGCAATAATTGTATATTGATTGGTTTGTGCAAAAGTTATAGCATTTACAAAATAGGGGATAGTTTTATGGCATGTCGGAACTGCGACATTATGGCGGACACGTCGGCCAATTTTGACCCATTTTTGGGACCATTGGCATTTACACAGTGATCAGTGCTGTCGCTGGCAGGGAAGGGGTTAAAGTGGAGTTCCACTCACTTTTACAACTCTTCAGCATCCCTCACTAAACTGTGCACTGTAAACAAATTGGATATTTAATTTTTTTTTCTCAACACTTACTGTATATCTGCTGTATTCATTTTTCACTTCCTCCTCCCTGGCCGTGGCCCATCGCATCATTTCCTGTTTGCAATGCCTTCTGGGAAGGGGCGGCAACTTCCTCTGACACTGCCGTTGCTACGGAAACCTGACCTGAAACCTATTACACTGCTTGTGCTGCACTGAGCATGTGCGAGATCTGCAAGGATGAGATCCAGGAAGAAATACAGTCTGGCTTCAGATGCCCAGACTTAAGATGGCCACGGCCTGCTGTAAGCTTATAAAATAACAAACTACTGCTATAAACTAACAAAACAGACCTTAGTTTACAGACTAATTTTACTAGAATACATTAAGCTTGTGTATTATAGGGGTATTTTTATTTAAAAAGTATAATTTCGGCCGGAACACCACTTTAACACCAGGGGGTGATCAAGGGGTTAATGTATTCCCTATTGTGTGTTCTAACTGAAGGGGGGAGGGGACTGTGTAGGGCACAGGTGTCAAACACAAGGCCCACGGGCCGAATCCGGCCCTCCAGGCCATTTCATGTGGCCCTTGCACCTCTCCTGTAGCTGCAGGAGAGCTCCAGCCCTCCTCTGGTCCTCCTCCAGACCCCTACTTTCTGCTCTCAAGCAATGCATCCAGCTTCCTCCCAGCAGCGGCATAAGGAAAGGGGGTGCACTGTGATGTTAGGGAGAGTAGGGGATTCAACTTCTGATGGTGGGGTGGCTCTTGACATCTAATGTAAGGGGAGGGGATGCGCTGGACATTTAATCTTACAGATGCAACCGGCCCTTTTGAGGACAATCATAATGCTGATGCAGCCCACGATGAAATTGAGTTTGACACCCCTGGTGTAGGGGAAGAGATAGATCGCTGTTCATACTCTGTAAAAATTGCACCACACTGCACAAGCGCGAGATCGGCAGGTGCATGCTGGGTAGCTAGCATGCACGGAATCCAGGAAGGAGGACGCTGTGGCTTCAGATGCCCACACTGGATATGGCCGCGCTGTGCAGGAACTTTACAAAGTAAGAAAACGATGCTGCACAAATAGAAAACTGGGCATAGTTTACAGCATACCTTTGTTACATTGCACGAGGCATGAGTATTCTAGGGGTATTTTTATCTTAAAAGTCATATTTCGGCCGGAACTCCGCTTTAACTTAACTTAAACTTATTTAAATAACTTTGCAATGCTTTGTACCAGAGTCATGATGTTGATGTATTTTAATCAAGACAAAATATAGAATACAATGTATACTTTTTATCTATAGTAAGACTAATAAACAATTTTAGTTCAAAACAAGTTTGGTTATTTATTTATTTTTTGTTACTTTTCTGTCTAAGAGTTACAGTAAAAAAACAAAATTGTTTTTGCAACACAAAAAGAAAGCCTCACTTATCCTTAAAACAATATATGTGTTACTAAGTAATGACAAAGTTATTGCTGAGTAAACAGGTCCATAGCAGAAATATAATAATTGTTCTTGTCTATAGGGGGTGTACAGGTGTGAAGTGGTTATTAATGCACCTCCTTTTTCTTCTAATACTAACCTCCCCCATTCAGCTGCCAGAGTCTCTGGAATTATTTGTAAATTGGAACTTCAGAGAATGGAGGAACATGTGGGCTTTATTTATTTCGTTTCCCCCAATTCAGTGCTTAACACCGGAGTGGTCAACTGCCAAGCCCAAACATGGTCAGATGTGAGAGGGAGGAAGTCATTACCCTGTAAAAAGCTCTAACACTAACGTTACACAAAGCTTTTTAACTCCAAGCTTCAGAAAGGGAACAGAGTGCCCAGGCATTATGTCAGACAGAATAAAGAGTCTCCTAGGTGCATGGACCAAACAACCCAAACAAAATTCTGACATCGTAACGTTCTTGAGAGACCAAAGGAATTATGGTGGATGATGACCAGAAGCTCTCTACCAAGGCGTGAATGTTCTCCCGATGCTGCCCTCTCGAGATTGGGGAATCTTGTGTACCACAGACAAAACAAGACAAAGGCCTAGGCCAAGGGTGTCCAAACTTTTTTCAAAGAGGGCCAGATTTGATGAAGTGAACATGCGTGAGGGCCGACCATTTTGCCTGACATTCTTTGAACCGTTAAAATTCAGTCTGTGTGTTAGTTCGAGCACTAACACCAGGGCTTTTTTCAGCAGGAACGCGGGGGAACGCAGTTCCGGCACCTCCAACACTGTATGTAATGACAAGGGGTGCTGGGGTGTGCTGGAAAGTCTATAGAAGCTGGCTGCGGGGGGATCAGTTGTCATTGGAGGTGATATATTTATCAAGACGGTCTATTGTTGCTGTTGTGGGAATCTATTGTTGCTAAAGGTGGGTCTTATGTTGCTGGGGGGTAAATTGTTACTGGGAGGAATGTACTGTTGGGAAGGGGGTTCGCTGTTGCTGGCTGCTGGAGGATCTATTGATGCTGTCTGCAGAGAGATCTGTTGTTGCTGCCGGGGGTCTATTGTTGCTGACTGGGTATTTTGTTGCGGGTGGTCCATTTTTTGGGGGGCGGGATCTATTGTTGCTAGCTGCAGGGGATCGATTTTACTGCTTTTCTTATCATCATTAACAAATTCCATAACCACAAAATTATACTTGGTTCTGTATTCTCTAAAAGGGCAGTACTGGCAGGTGGGTAGGGGATGGAACCAAGCAATGGTGCTCGGAGGTTGGTATGGCCGGAAACAAGGGGTGAGTCAAAAAGCGGAATTTTCAGCACCTGTTCTCTGAGAAAAAAAGCCCTGACTAATACACTGCCCAACAAGAATTCTCTTGAGTTTGTGGCTGTGTGTGAGTAAAGAGAGGAGCTCGGGCATGTTTGGATTACCGTATTTATTGGCGTATAACACGCACCTTCACTTTAAGAGGGAAGTTTCAGGAAAAAAAAAAAATTTTAAATAAAGAACTATGAAGCAAAATAAGGGTCAGTGCCCATCTGCAGCACCCCCATTGCCATCAGTGCAGCACCCTCATTGCCAGGAATGCAGCACTAACCATTGCCAGGAATGCAGCACCCAGTATTGCCAGGAATGCAGCGCCCACCATTGTCAGGAATGCAGCACCCACCATTGCCAGGAATGCAGCACCCACCATTGCCAGGAATGCAGCAGCCAGTATTGCCAGGAATGCAGCGCCCAGTATTGCCAGGAATGCAGCACCCCCATTGCCAGGAATGCAGCACCCAGTATGGCCAGGAATGCAGCACCCACCATTGCCAGGAATGCAGCACCCAGTATGGCCAGGAACGCAGCACCCACCATTGCCAAGAATGCAGCACCCAGTATGGTCAGGAATGCAGCCCCCATCATAGCCAGGAATGCAGCGCCCACCATTGCCAGGAATGCAGCACCCAGTATTGCCAGGACTGCAGTGCCCAGTATTGCCAGGAATGCAGCACCCCCATTGCCAGGAATGCAGCACTTACTATTGCCAGGAATGCAGCACCCCCATTGCCAGGAATGCAGCACCCACCATTGCCAAGAATGCAGCACCCAGTATGGTCAGGAATGCAGCCCCCATCATTGGCAGGAATGCAGACTCACCATTGCAATCAGTGCAGCCTGACTGATGCCCATCCATCTGCAGCCTTGGAGGGGACAGGGAGGGGGCGGGACGAGTGCCAAAAGATTAGATACAAAAAAACTCCTGTTTACTCGGCGGCCTCTTTAATAGAAAGTCCTGCATCCTTTGATGGACAGAACAGTTGTCCAATGGCAGCCCCGTAGACGGGACTTCCTATTACAGAGGCTGCCGTGTAAACAGGAAATACTCCTGTGTGTACAGCACTCGTCCCACCACCTCCCTGTCCCATTCAAGGCAGCCAGAATATACAGTGGAAGCGGAAAGCATTCAGACCCCCTTAAATTTTTCACTCTTTGTTATATTGCAGCCATTTGCTAAAATCATTTAAGTTCATTTGTTTCCTCATTAATGTACACACAGCACCCCATATTGGCAGAAAAACACAGATTTGTTGACATTTTCGCAGATTTAATAAAAAAAGAAAAACTGAAATATTACATGGTCCTAAGTATTCAGACCCTTTGCTCAGTATTTAGTAGAAGCACCCTTTTGATCTAATACAGCCATGAGTCTTTTTGGGAAAGATGCAACAAGTTTTTCACACCTGGATTTGGGGATCCTCTGCCATTCCTCCTTGCAGATCCTCTCCAGTTCTGTCAGGTTGGATGGTGGACAGCCATTTTTAGGTCTCTCCAGAGATGCTCAATTGGGTTTAAGTCAGGGCTCTGGCTGGGCCATTCAAGAACAGTCGCGGAGTTGTTGTGAAGCCACTCCTTCGTTATTTTAGCTGTGTGCTTAGGGTCATTGTCTTGTTGGAAGGTAAACCTTCGGCCCAGTCTGAGGTCCTGAGCACTCTGGAGAAGGTTTTCGTCCAGGATATCCCTGTACTTGGCCGCATTCATCTTTCCCTCGATTACAACCAGTCGTCCTGTTCCTGCAGCTGAAAAACACCCCCACAGCATGATGCTGCCACCACCATGCTTTACTGTTGGGACTGTATTGGACAGGTAATGAGCAGTGCCTGGTTTTCACACACATACCGCTTAGAATTAAGGCCAAAAAGTTCTATCTTGGTCTCATCAGACCAAAGAATCTTATTTCTCACCATCTTGGAGTCCTTCAGGTGTTTTTTAGCAAACTCCATGCAGGCTTTCATGTGTCTTGCACTGAGGAGAGGCTTCCGACGGGCCACTCTGCCATAAAGCCCCGACTGGTGGAGGGCTACAGTGATGGTTGACTTTCTACAACTTTCTCCCATCTCCCCACTGCATCTCTGGAGCTCAGCCAAAGTGATCTTTGGGTTCTTCTTTATCTCTCTCACCAAGGCTCTTCTCCCCCGATAGCTCCGTTTGGCTGGACTGCCAGTTCTTGGAAGGGTTCTGGTTGCCCCAAACGTCTTCCATTTAAGGATTATGGAGGCCACTGTGCTCTTAGGAACCTTAAGTGCAGCAGAAATCTTTTTGTAACCTTGGCCAGATCTGTGCCTTGCCACAATTCTGTCTCTGAGCTCTTCAGGCAGTTCCTTTGACCTCATGATTCTCATTTGCTCTGACATGCACTGTGAGCTGTAAGGTCTTATATAGACAGGTGTGTAGCTTTCTTAATCAAGTCCAATCAGTATAATCAAACACAGCTGGACTAAAATGAAGGTGTAGAACCATCTCAAGGATGATCAGAAGAAATGGACAGCACCTGAATTAAATATATGAGTGTCACAGCAAAGGATCTGAATACTTAGGACCATGTGATATTTCAGTTTTTCTTTTTTAATAAATCTGCAAAAATGTCAACAATTCTGTGTTTTTCTGTCAATATCGGGTGCTGTGTGTACATTAATGAGGAAAAAAGGGAACTTAAATGATTTTAGCAAATGACTGAAATATAACAAAGAGTGAAAAATTTAAGGGGGTCTGAATACTTTTTGTCCCCACTGTATATTTTGGTGTATCATATCTGGTGTGGACTGAACTCACTGCAAAGTACTACCAATGAGCGAAACATCCCCCAAGTTGTCACTACCCAGCATGCACCTCCCCATCTCTTTGTTATGGAAATCTCGCCATTGCACCTGCATTACATGCCCGAAGACTCCTGGGATTGATGACATAGATATCCCAGAAGTCAATGGGCCGGGCTGATGGCGGCAACGACTGAAAGTTGTGGGAAACATTACTAAAAAAAAAGTACTTTCTGCAGAAATTTCACCCTATCAATATCCAAACCTTAATTCACTAGCGGTGCACATTACAATGTGGGTATTTCTTAAAAATTAGTTTAACAAAGTTACATGCTGACAAGAGTAGAGAGCAGAGTCCCTCACTGTTCTGTTGATCCCAGAACAGGCTGGACAGAAATACAAATCCTTTTGCAGGTAAAAAAGTTTCCATATATGTCTATATAATATGCATATTAAAGTGGTTGTAAACTCTGTACAACCACTTTTACCTACAGGTAAGCCTATATTAAGGCTTACCTGTAGGTGCTGGAAATATCTCCTAAACCTGCACGGGAGTGACATCACGTGACTCCGGCCAGTCCCAGAGCCCACGGCCCCAGAAGGAAGAGGGGTGAAGATGGACGCTTTTAGCCAGCGGAGACAGCGGTGGCATTGCAGGCTTTGTTTTCAGGTAAGTGACACATAATGGGCTAGTATGCGATGCATACTAGCCCATTATGCTGTACCTTTGTAGGGAAATAAAGAGGAAGTAAAACCCATCAGGGTTTACTTCCTCTTTAAAGTGGTTCCAAAGGTATTAGGTTTCTTACCGTAACCCCTTCACGGCTGAAGCTAAAACAGATAATGCCTAAGCACAATTTTGCAACTTTGACATGTGTTAGTAAAACCGTATATATCATCACAACTACTTTGTGGTGGATTATACCTTGGTTTTTTCATGAAAAATTGGGCTTTGATTTGGTGTTAAATGGTAATGGATGGGTCCTGATTTCTTTTTTTAATTATCAAAGGGAAACTGGCCCAAAACAGTATAAAAAAAAAAAAATTATTTTTTTATTTAGCTGTATATTTCTTGTTACTACCATAACCTACCACCAAAGAACAACCCAAAATAAATTCTCCTGCTCCTGATGATCATAGTGATACCACATATACCACAGCCTAGAAACAATAGTGTGCATTTAGCTTTTTGCCCTACCTAAAACACACCGCACTGACACTGACACTGATACTAACAGTGGCGGCCCATCCATAGGGGGCGCTCGGGGGCAGCCCCCCCCCCCCCAAGCTGTTAAGAAAAAAAAATTGTCGCTTTAAGAGTGACCAGGCGATTGCAGGCTGGGAAGCTGATTTGCCTGTGTTTAGGGTGTGGTCGGGTCACACGCAATGCGCCCGCAAACACCCCCACTCTACTGTGATTTGTTAGTATGCCATATGAACTGGCTAGGATTGGCGCAGCGGGGACCGAAGGAAAGGACAGTGGGCGGTGTTTTTTTCGTCACTGACATGTGGGGGTGGATTTGACTGGGACCGGAGGAGAAGACACTCGTCACTTCCGGTTTCCTGGCCACAGTGGGGATGGAGTCGAATGGTGTGCGCGGTGGATTCAGACGAGTGGCGCCATTGAAGGTAAGTGCTGGCCTGGCGCTGCAGCCCCCAGACACTCTCTCCTCTCGGTCTCTCTGAGACCTTGCTGCCCGCCCCTCCGTTACGCACAGCCAGCCACACGCTGACAGTGACTCCCTGTCCTAGGTTCCTAGTGACAATGCCATGAGACCTTGCTGCCCGCCCCTCCATTCCGCACAGCCACACGCTCATTCCCTGACTGTCCTGGGTAACGGTTCCTTGTTCCAAATGCCAATGCATGCATGATGCCTGCCTGTGCCTGGGGTAAATATAGCTGTATATGAAATGGCAATGCTGGGCACAGATGAGATGGCACTGGTGGGCACAGATGAGATGGCATTGGTGGGCACAGATGAGACGGCACTGCTGGGCACAGATGAGATGGCACTGGTGGGCACAGATGAGATGACACTGCTGGGCACAGATAATATGGCACTGCTGGGCACAGATGAGATGGCACTGGTGGGCACAGATGGGATGGCACTGGTGGGCACAGATGAGACGGCACTAGTAGGCACAGATGAGATAGCACTGCTGGGCACAGATGAGACGGCACTGGTGGGCACAGATGAGATCGCACTAGTTGGCTAGGATTTTCACAGCGGGGACCGGAGGAGAGGTCAGTGGTCAGTGCAGTGGTCAGTGTAGTTTAGTGGTCGATGCAGTGTAGTGGACAGTGTAGTGTAGTGGTTAGTGTATTGTAGTGGTCAGTGTAGTGTAGTGGTTAGTGTATTGTAGTGGTCAGTGTAGTGTAGTGGACAGTGTAGTGTAGTGGTTAGTGTAGTGTAGTGGTCAGTGTAGTGTAGTGGTCAGTGTAGCGTAGTGACCAGTGTAGTGTAGTGGACAGTGTAGTGTAGTGGTTAGTGTAGAGTAGTGGTCAGTGTAGTGTAGTGGTCAGTGTAGCGTAGTGACCAGTGTAGTGTAGTGGACAGTGTAGTGTAGTGGTCAGTGCAGTGTACTGGGTAGTCTAGTGGTCAGGGTAATGTAGTGGTCAGTGTAGTGGGCAGTGTGGTGGACAACGTAGTGTAGTGGTCAGGTAGTGTAGTGAACAGTGTAGGAATCAGGTAGTATGGTGGTCAGGATAGTGGACCGGTAGGTCAGTGTAGTGGCCAGTATAGGAAGCAGGTAGGTTAGTGTAGTGGTCAGGTAGGTCAGTGTAGGAATCAGGTATGTTAGTGCAGTGGTCTGGTAGGTCAGTGTAGGAATCAGGTATGTTAGTGCAGTGGTCAGGTAGGTCAGTGAACGAATCAGGTAGGTAGCTTAGTGTAATGGTCAGGTAGGTTAGTGTAGTGGCCAGGTAGGTCAGTGTAGTAGTCAGTGTAGGAATCAGGCTGGTCAGTACTATTGTAGGCAGGGAAGGGACTCAGGGAGTGCTAAAAGTCCGCAGGTTAGGGGCACTGACATCCCACGCTACACCACTGAAGCTTTGAGGTCAGAAATAAAGGGGGTCAGCTCTGGCACTGAAGTGGTTCATGAAATTGTTTGATATTCCCGTGCTGTGAACCTATTCATACTAATACAACGTTCTGTGAATCTTGCTGATACAAAGCATGCATGCCTCTTGATTATATTTATCTCGTCTTACCATTTGTTCCAAGGCATCATAATAAACACGGTTTTATCAGGAAACATTAAATTAAAGACTCTTATCTGCGGTCTGCGGTGTTTTGTTCTGAATGACGGCATGATAAACCACAAGAGTTACTAGAATGGAATTTCCCACTAAAGGGGATATTTATAGCATGGAACGGATACCGCCGTCCTCTCTCACTGTACACTGCAAAGGTATTCCAAATGCCATTCATAAAATGTGGGCTGCAGGGTGGAACCTGCCATGTCCTGCAGAGATCTCTCTGAAGAGTGCAGCAGAGGGAAATCTGGGGGCAATTCAATAAATGGGGATACATTTCTGGAGGTGTGGATGTAGTTGGAAGCCTTGTGGCAAATTCATAAAACCCATGTGACATTTTCATTGACCAGTGTTCATTTTGACATCAAATTTAGATTTAGTTTTAGTCTTTGGAATGGATTTACTAAACACAAATAGACTGTGCACAGTTGCTCCAGAGCTTAGTAAATGAGCAGAAGCTCTGCTGCCTTCCATCATCCGATCATGTGCAAACAAAATTTTTCCTTGCACATAATTGGGTATTCTTTGCAAAGTAAAGCTTTACTGCATTTATTAAGCAGAGTACAGTGGTCAGTAGTAAGTAATGCAGAATGCAGAGGTCAGTAGTAAGTATTGCAGAGTTCAGAGGTCAGTAGTAAGTAATGCAGAGTGCAGGGGTCAGGAGTAAGTAGTGCAGAGTTTAGAGGTCATTAGTAAGTAATGCAGAGTGCAGAGGTCAGTAGTAGGTAATGCAGAGTACAGGGGTCAGTAAGTAAGTAATGCATAGTGCAGGGGTCAGTAGTAAGTAATGCAAAGTGCAAGGATCAGGAATAAGTAGTGCAGCGTTCAGAGATCAGTAGTAAGTATTTCAGAATCCAGAGGTCAGTAGTAGGTAATGCAGAGTGCAGGAGTCAGTAGTAAATAATGCAGAGTTCAGAGGTCAGTAGTAAGTAATGCAGAGTTCAGAGGTCAGTAGTAAGTAATGCAGAGTTCAGAGGTCAGTAGTAAGAAATGCAGAGTGAAATGGTTAGTAGTAAGTAATGCAGAGGAGAAAGAATTGCAGGGTTTAGAGTTCAATAGTAAGTATTGCAGAGTTCAGAGGTCAGTAGTAATATTTCAGAATGCAGGGGTCATTAGTAAGTAATGCAGAGTGCAAGGGTCAGTAGTAAGTAATGCAGAGTTCAGTAGTAAGTAATGCAGAGTGCAGGGGTCAGGAGTAAGTAATGCAGGGTTTAGAGTTCAGTAGTAAGTATTTCAAAGTGCAGGAATCAGTAGTAAGTAATGCTGAGTTCAGTAGTAAGTAATGCAGAGTGCAGGGGTCAGGAGTAAGTAATACAGAGTTCAGAGGTCAGTAGTAAGTAATGCAAAGTACAGGGGTCAGTAGTAAGTATTGCAGAATGCAGAGGTCAATAGTAAGTAATACAGAGTTCAGAGGTCAGTAGTATTGCAGAGGTCAGTAGTAAGTAATGCAGAGTGCAGGGGTCAAGAGTAAGTATTGCAGAATGCAGAGGCCAGTAGTAAGTATTGCAGAGTTCAGAGGTCAGTAGTAAGGAATACAAAGTGCAGGGGTCAGTAATAAGTAATACAGTCTTTACAATTCAGTAGTAAGTATTGCAGAGTACATAGGTCAATAGTAAGTAATGCAGAGCGCAGGGATCACTAGTAAGTATTACAGAGTTCAGAGGTCAGTAGTAAGTATTGCAGAATGCAGAGGTCAATAGTAAGTAATGCAGAAGAAGAGGTCAGTAGTAAGTAATGCAGAGCGCAGGGGTCAGTAGTAAGTAATACAGAGTTCAGAATTCAGTAGTACGTATTGGAGAGTGCAGAGGTCAGTAGTAAGTATTGCAGAAGTATAGGTGCTGCAATGTTACGCATGTTATGCAGAACTGTGTTTTTTCACCACAAAATGACAGTGTCCTACAACTTAGTTATCACCCAACTCATACAGGAATGCAGGGGACTATGGGACTTGCATGCTGTAAGCAGGATTCTTTCATCCAGATCAGCTGGAGCTGAACTACAAAGCCCATGAGGACTGGCAAAAGGGGCGGGAGCATTTACAAAGGGAAAAGCCTGGGAAAACAGGGGTAGATGAGAGAGACAGTGTTGGAGGCTGGAAGTGAGAGACAGAGCAGAGTGGATCTACGCGGACCAGGCCGGATCGGGCCGAGTCGGGAAGTCACAAAAGCCACCAGAGAAGCTGATCGTCCTGAGGAGGCAGGTAGCGGAACCTGCGGGCAGACGGACCGGATAATCACCCCCTTCACAGCCATCCCAGAGGGGGCCTCCTCCACATGGAAAGTCATCGCTTTGCCCTGCTGTGATGTGGAAGCGGGTGAGAGAGTTATTATCCCACACAATGCTGCCATTTCACTCAAACCTCTTGTTTGCATCCAGTTGCTAGAGTCTAGAAGAGTTACAGTACAGGCCTATATCTTCAGGCACAGTGCTGCCAGTGCTGCAGGCTAACCTTCTTACTGCCCTCATCAACACCTCCTTCAGGATACCAGAATTCACTTCTTTGCTTCGCTGCTAGGCAGGAATTCTACACACCCCCACTTCAGACTTGAGTCATCCAAGGCAGTGGTTCTCAACCTCAGTCCTCAACTTCCCCCAACAGGCCATGTTTTGGGAATTTCTCTTAGATAAAATAGCTGTCCAAAATACCAAGCCATTGACTCTGATTTAAAGAACCTGTGTAAGATAAAAGAAACCATGGCCTGTTGGGGGAACTTGAGGACTGAAGTTGGGAACCACTGATCCAAGGAACAAATTTGCTGGTTTCCATTTAACAGTACGTAAGTGGGAATCTGTTTCTCCTTCTTTTCCTTCCAAAGCAATTTCTGTTAACATTTTTTTTTTTAAATTTCATACACTGTTTTTGCTTTTTTTTAAAGAATAAATAATAAAAAACAAAACAACATAAGCAGGCAGGTTCTCAGGTATAAAAAGATGCAACACCACATTGGGTCACATCACATTCAAACAATAGACCCAACTTTGTATGATCACTAAGGTATGATGTACCCATTGCAACCCAATTCTGTTATTATCTGACATCCTTAAAGTGATGCTTCACCTTAATCTAACATCCTTAAAGTGACTGACTCATCACCCTACCAGTGCTTATTAAAGGGGAACTCGGTTTGTTATTTTACCATCCTTTCGGCAACTCAGATTTCTTCAAAGAGACTATATCCCTATTGTGCACCAACGTAAAGGCCCCAACTAGCCGGCAGAAGAGTCCTTCATGTCCTGGGGTATCTGCTAAAAAGCTATTTGACTACATTCCTGAGAGTTAAACCCTGACTCTTTTCACTGTGAATCTGCAAGTGAGCTAGGTCAGTGTTTTGTTTTTTCTCATCTTATTCGCTCACTTGGGGAAAATCTCCCGGTTTGGGAGCTCACATTTAATTCTTCAGTCCATCAAGAAGGGCGTGAGTGTCTTAAAGTGGTACTTTATTGTGTTATATTGACTTTTCCTGTTGGTGTTTTGCCATTTGAAAGACTTTTGCCTGTTTGCCATTTCTGTGACACTAACAGGGGTGACCCATCCATTAAGGGCATACAGCCATCACCCCCCTGTTTTTTTGAAGTACTGATTACAGCCAGAGGTTTTGATAGGCTTTAATATACGGTGGGCTCGGGTCGCAGAGAGTGCACTCTGAGCCCACCCAGATGTGTTACAACAACAAATCAATATTCACTGTTGTAACACTGATCCTCCTCCCGGCCAATCAGCCAAGCGGTCACCTGATTGGCTGAAAGGACAGGCGATCCTATTGGACGCCTAGGAGGAGGAGGGGAGGAGCTGAAAGCCGCCATGAAGGAGAGGACTCAGAGCCGAGCCACTGCACTACGCTGCCTGCCACCCCCCCCAAAAAAACCCACCAGCAAACATTTATCTCATCAATGTGTACATGTTTATCCTTTGTGTGACGGCCAGGGAGTCACCTGGTTAAGGTATTTCAGTGGTGTCAGCAGGGGCTATACTCTGTCAGGGCTCAGCAGTGGACAGGGTACATAAATTACTTGGTGGCTCCAAAAGGGGTAACGCTACACTACTTTTTCCAAAAATATATAGTGAGGTGCTGCGAAAAAAAAAAAAAACTTCTCTTGACTAGACTGTCAGCAATAAATGCCTGATGTGCTCTAATTACTACAAAAAATACAAAAAAAACATAAAATACCCCCAAACATATACAAAATGAAGATTGGGTGTTAACAATTGCAGAGCTAACTAGATATGTCCCGCGAAAAAACACATGCGGCCGGGTATCACTAGGCATGTAGACAGGGGCAGTGTAAAGAGGCTGCAGGATATCAGCAGCACTAAAATGTAACAAAGGATAAAAAAAAACGTAAAAAGACCCTTACCTTCCCCCCACCTCCTAAATTCTCTAAGCTACGCACCATTTTACTACGTACATAACTCTCACTAAAGGGTTTACATCTACTTTACAAGTCCCATCAGTGCCTACAACCCTACACTAATCTCCCTTTAGGCACTTTATCAGCAGTACTCCTCATGATTACCCTATCACAGCTAAAGCACATTGTCAATATGGCTGCTTTGACTCCACCCTTTTATAGCAAGCAGGGTGGCTTATACAAGACCCAACTTATTGGCCCTTCTAAGCCAGATGACTAAGGTTCAAAGGCCGGGCAGTGCATTATGATTACAAAGGGATTTCAGTCTGGTGAATTACTGCATACATTTGTCGGGACCATGAATTTTAAACAGGCAGGATTTTCCTTGAACCCCTGAACCTCATCTCTAATTAGGCTCTATTCACACTATTGCGTTTCTTTATGCATTTTGCATTTTGCAGAAATGCAGGGACATTTTTTTAACATGGGTTCCTATGGAACATGTTCACATCAATGCATTTTTGTGCCTCTGCATTTTTGGAAAGGGGCAGGGACTTTTTTTCCTGCAAAATGCAGCGTTTTGCATGTAATAGACTTCAATGGACCCGCATCCAAAACACAAGTACCGCCTTTATACCGCGATTTTGGGGGGGCCCCCACGCCATTTAAAAAAAAAATTGCCATGGGGGCCCCCTCTGAATCCATACTAGACCCAAGGACCTGGGGGGGACCCCACGCTGTTTTTTTTTCACTATTTTTTTTTTTAGCTGGCAATTTTTTTTTTTAGATTCAGCGGGAAGCCTGCTGATAGCTGATGACTCATCAGTTGCTAATGATGCGGGGGCCGGCTTCCCGGCCCCCTCCTTAGCAACCAGTTATAAACAGTGTTAAAAAAAGGCAAAACGCGAATCGCAGCAAAATCACGGTAAAAACGCATGGTAAAACTGCAAAAAAGCACTGCAGTAATGCTAAAAAGCAACATGCATAGATGTGAATTGAGCCTTAGAAGCTAAAGAACTCTGCAGATTCAAACAGCTTCTTGCTTGTTCTTGCAGTTAGAATAATATTCATATATAACGCTGAGAAATAACCATTCTTTAAAGTGATTGTAACAGTTTAATTGTTTTTTTTCTTCTAAAATAACAAACATGTCATACTTACCTGCTCTGTACAATGATTTTGCACATAGCAGCCCCAATCTTCCTCGTCAGGGGTCTTGGCTCCTCCTCTCCTTTGAGTGCCCCCCATAGCAAGCTGCTTGCCATGGAGGCACTCTTATGGTTTCGATCCCAAGCTGCACTGTGTGCGTCTATTGGCACACTCAGTGCAGCTCACCCCTGCCCCCCACTCTCTGCTCACAGGATTTGATTGGCAACAACAGGAGCCAATGGCTCCTGCTGCTACCAAGCCTTCTGTGGGGGAAAAAAAAGAAAAGACCAGTACTGCTGTAGATGGGCACTGCGCTTGATCAAGATTCGGCTCAGGTAGGTATTTCAGGGGGGAAGTGACATAGAAAGGTTTTTTTACCTTAATGTAGAGAATGCAGTTAGGTAAAAAAACATTTTACCTTTACAACCATTTTAGGATTAAGCAGAAGACCCCTTAACATTCCATTGGAGATTTTCAATTGAAAGACCTCTACTGTCTCCTCCAACCATCCAGCAGATGCTTTCAGACTTTAATGTGTGTGCATCTGTTAAAGCTGGCCATACACTATGAGAATTTAGGCCAGTTCCCAATGAACCAGCGGTGATTTACTATGTGGGTGGCCCCGTCACTCCTCTCCCAACTAACATCCTTCAAAAGAGCAAGACAGAATTTTCAGCTAAACATTGGCTGCATCCAATCGGATCCAATAGACACAGTGGGAGATCTGACCATCTGCATTGTATATACAGTCAGTGGCAGCTGGTGCTCCAGCCAGAGGGGGGGGCAAACAAACCACCCGGCCCCCCCTCCTCCCAAGAGGCGGCAAAAAGACCACCCTCCCCGGTGGGTGGTACTCATGCAGTCGGCTCTGCATCCGTCATCTGCTCTGCATTACCGCCAAGAGCCCATGACGGCAGCCATCTTCCGGATCTCCCCGTACATCCTCCCCACCCCCGGTACTGACCAATACAATCGCTTCTCCTCTTGGCCAATCGCTCTCCTTGCGCTTCCTGATTGGCCGGGAAGAGAAGCCGGATAGCAATAGCGAATATTAATTGTCACACAAAAGTGGGTGGGCACCCTTTTTTGAAGCCAATTAGAGCCTCGGGCTCTAATCATGTGCTTAAAATGAAAAAAAACACCCCTCATTGAAATCCATGTGTCCGGCGCACTGCATGTAGTTTAGGGGGCCGGGCACATGGATTAGGGGCGGCGGTGCCCCGTATGGAGCGGCCGCCACAGTATACAGTATATGGCTTAGCTTTAGACTATGTTGCAGCCTTGGAAAGCAACAATAGGAAAAGGTATGTTGTTTTCATTTGCAAAAGGTTACCTGCTCATGTTACTTTGCCGTCACTGTTCTAGTAAACCAATTACATGTTTGTTTTTTTTGTCAAAGGAACGGTCTTTATCAGTAATAGCAGTCTTGAGTTTCTGGCTTTTCTGCCATTCTCGTGCTTGAAGGCATAAAAACGATTCCCAATCGGATAGCTCTCAGACAATGACAAGTCTTTGCCTGTCCTATGTAATCTCACAGGAGTTTTATATGTACGGCGTAATTATCTTGTTTGTATCGTTCTATCAGGTGCAGATTAAATAGGAGGAGAGAAAACGCCTCCATTACAGCAATGCACAATCATAAGGGCTCCTTATATTAAATATTATATCCACTATTCATATAAATGTTAAAGTCCCATCAATACTAAACAGTATACACACATGTAGAACCCTGATGTTTAGGCAGGGTTGCTCCTAAATTTACCTGCCAGGTGTATTGTCTTGGCCAATTGTTAGGGATCAATTGATTCCACTCTAAGTCTGGAATTGCTGCACTTCTCCCTTCTGCCGCTGGGGGACCAGGTACCCTGTGGCATTAGATAAGACAGGGGCAAGCAAGGACAGATTAGGATTATATGGGGTATCCCAGCCAATGAGCAGGGGTCTTCTTAAATCCCTTAGCCTTCTGGGAGAACCTTATATTTGGGTGGAGTCAGGTGATTGGGGTTCTGTGCCACCTGAACGGCTGTCTGGGTGGACGTGTGTTGTGCTGCCCGGGCTGCTAGGTCAGAGATTGGGCCTTTCCCGGGCACATCTGGCTGCTAGGCTGTCTGAGGGCCTATCCAGAAGCAAGAGAGCAGTGTAGAGTTGGGCTTGTGACTTGCAGTCCAACATAAAGAGATGGAGAACCTGTCATAGTCGGAGGTAGAGGGGAAGCTGTCGCCACTAAGGGCCCATCCTACTTGTTACCAGGGACCACAGCGAGTAGCTGAAGCAAGTACCGGGCAGCATTCTCGCCAACCGGGGGCGGTGAAGAATTGGGAAGCTTCAGCAAGTGCCAAGCCAGGGACCCAGCCAGTGGGGTGAAGCTTGAGGAGTATCTGGAGAGCCAAGCCAGGGACCCAGCAGAGAAGCGGGGGTGACGCTTGAGGAAGATACTAAAGTAAGAAGATTAGAAGAGCTCACGGGATTCAGTGGTAGTGAATCAGCAAGTCTAGTGAGAGAGACTGGGAGCTCAGTGGGCTGAGAGTCTACAAGAAGTGATCGTATAACAGTAAAGGAGTTTTTTACAATGTGTGTTAGAAACGATTCTAAGACAGTTGCCATAGGAGACAGCGCTGCTACATCTGCAGATGTGGCTTCTTGCTGGATGCCTTTCCCTTTATGCATGTCTACCTGTAGAAGTCTTGGAGTCTGACAATTGACATTGCGACTACCTAAGGGTGTCTGGGCCCTAAACCCTCTCTCCCACAGTTTTGTTCAAGAGATTGTAAGCTCTAAAGAGCAGGGCTCTCTGATTCCTCCTGTATTGATTTGTATTGTAATTGCACTGTCTGTACTTATGTTGTAAAGCGCTGCGTAAACTGTTGGCGCTATATAAATCCTGTATAATAATAATAATAAAAATAAATCTCTTTCATTCAAGAAGTGTCTGGCGCCCATGAATCTACCTTACTATGCCTTGCAATCCACTCTATGCAGAAGGATGTCAGCTGTTCCTGGCTCTGGAGGTTCTCATGAGACTAAAGGAGGCCTGGGACCGATACAGTATACCATGGTAAAGATAATGCAGAAACAGAAGTGCTTTATTCAGTGAACATTTATTCTAACATTGGTTTAACTACTTCACATCACCTCCCAGCAGCCTTTAGAGTGGGCACTAATGCTGGGACATGGCATGGTTTCTCTATCAAGTGTCTCCTACAGAGAGAGAGCGCACTCAGCACAAAAGCCTCACGCTGCCATGGACGCATATATATATGGTGGCTGGGTGTAAAAGTCCACTTTTTCTGCTGTTATGTGGTTGGCCAGAGGTAAAAGCTGATCTCCAGGTATTATTTTGTATTGCATACTTACATTGGTCCAGCCTGGCACAATGAAAGCATGTCAGTCATACTTGATGGTCCTCTGCGGTCTCCCAGGTCCTGATCAGTTTCTATGCAAGTGGCTGCCCCACTGCACACTGACCACCGGGGGGTTACTTACTTCTGACCACTGTTAGTGCTACCAGCATCATACTGTATGCTACTTCATGAAACAGGCCACCTTTGACCTACAGCAAGGAATTGCCCAGTAGTTCAGTGAGACTGTCCCTCGCTGGTGCAATGGGTCGATTGCACAATACTCACAATAATTCCTAACGTTGCATAATAATTAACCCTCAGCACTGCACAGTAATTAGACCCAAGCATAGGGTCATCCTCTCCTTTGGCTGTAGCCATTTCCCTCTTGCCGGGCCGTTTTTTCTTTTTCCCTCTGTAGGTCCTTTGCTTTTACCCTAATGAATGAAGTCACAAGACATTATCGGGTATGTGCTATTCAACAGTATGGAACATATCCTGGTCTACAGGCATGGTTATATTGATGTTCTCTATAACATGATATGTCTTTTATTGATCGATGCATGATACAAATGCAACTCTCTCCGTATAAGCCCCTGAAGAAAGGCATTCAAGACAGAAACATTGGGTACATCAGAGACGTTACAAGTATCCTTATTCATTGTGTACAGTGATTCATACATACCATTTTTCTGTCTCTGCAGAGACACATTTTATTGTATTGTATTATATTTTTGTAAAAAAATTATTATTTTTTTTTTTTACAACATTGGTGTTCCTGTCACCTTTAGAGTCCCGTCCCACCAAGGGGGTAATTTTTCTTTACATTAGTGGTCAGATCTAAGTGGGTCTCCTTACATTGGTGGTCAGTATTATCCCCTTACATTGGTGGTCAGTGTGCTCCCCTTACATTGGTAATCAGTGTGCCCCCCTTAAATTGGTGGCCAGTGTGTTCCACTTACATTGGTGGTCAGTGTGTCCCCCTTACATTGGTGGTCAGTGCGTTCCCCTTAAATGGGTGGTCAGTGTGTCCCCCTTACATTGGTGGTCAGTGCGTTCCCCTTAAATGGGTGGTCAGTGTGTCCCCCTTACATTGGTGGTCAGTGCGTTCCCCTTAAATGGGTGGTCAGCGTGTCCCCCTTACATTGGTGGTCAGTGCGTTCCCCTTAAATAGGTGGTCAGTGTATCCCTCTTACATTGGTGGTCAGTGTGTTCCACTTACATTGGTGGTCAGTGTGTCCCCTTTACATTTGTGGTCAGTGTGCCCCCCTTACATTGGTGGTCAATTGGTGGTCAATGTGTGCCCCCCTTACATTGGTGGTCAATGTGTGCTTCCCTTATGTTGGAGGTAAGTTTAAGGTAAAACAGGAAAGTGAAAGAAGTTTATAGAAACCTGGGAGATGAATCCCTGAGGTGGACAAAGGGGTGTGAAAAGTGAACACACAAAAAAGTTTCTATAAACTTCTTTCACTTTCCTGTTTTACCTTTCATCAACCACATTCCCTATTCCATTACACTTTTTTACAGGGCTGAGGTACTAATTCGTCTTCTATTACTTCCTTTTTGATTCAGATATATTTTTTCTACCCTAGTGTGCACTCCGCCATATCTCTCATATCTAAATAGGTATTTTAAAACTACGATTATGGTATATATATGTGTGTGTGCACACACGTATATACATGTCTGTGCGGATCTTTGTACGCACAGACACATACACCCAGTACGCATGGGCCACGGCCCATGTAGTGGGTGGATATAGGTAGCCCTGGTTTCTATAACCAAGCAGATACAAACATATATACACTTTTTGCACCTATTAGACTTTATGTTGGAGTGCACACCAATACATAATATACACTGTTTCCATCTTTGTTATTCTTTTTTTCCCTGGGTTGTTACTGCAGGTGTCTTCCCTATCTGACCGGCTGGGTGGTCTGCGTATAGGGGGTGCCTCACAGTGTGACCTCTTGTAAGTCACATCTCCTTGGGATCTCCCCTCCCCTGGGAATGGGGGCTGCGGCGGTGATGCCATGAGACCTCCGGGGGAAGGCGAACGGGCAATCTTTTAATTTTAAAGGGATCTACCCAACAAGAAGCTCCTGGGCTTAGAACACTCATTACTGGGTAAATATGCTGTATTGATATGTTATGTATTTGTTTCCAATGTACACTAACTTTTTTTGACACATGCATTTCTTGATATAATTTTAGCAAAATTGACCTTTGAAGAAGACCTGGAACAGGTCGAAACGCGTCAGGTCCATTTACATTTTGCCTAAGTCAACGCACATGTCATGTTGTTATGAACATATATATATACAGTGTATGTGTTGAGTGTTATGTATTGGTATACACCCTATGGGAGCTCATTCTTTTTAACTAGTGTGTTCAAGTTTTTTGTATAATAAAGATACACTTTTATGAATTGGCTCTCTACCTTTTTCTTTTTTTGCTGCCTAAAAACCCCAAGTGGGGAATTTGTCTCTTTCCTTTTTGTTTTAGAGCTACTTTAAATACCATTAAAGTGTAACTCCAACTGAAACCTGTTTCTCATTTTGGATAGAACATTAAAATCTATATTATGATGTTGTCACCAGGAAAGGTCATAACTTTGGTGTATTTATTTATGTGATATGTGTTCCTAAATGTGATTGTTACTTTGATCTCTTCTACAATGTATCTGATCTGTGGACTATAATAATACTCCGATCTCTATAATGTATCTGATCTGTGGACTATAATAATACTCTGATCTCTACAATGTATCTGATCTGTGGACTATAATAATACTCTGATCTCTATAATGTATCTGATCTGTGGACTATAATAATACTCCGATCTCTATAATATATCTGATCTGTGGACTATAATAATACTCTGATCTCTATAATATATCTGATCTGTGGACTATAATAATACTCTGATCTCTACAATGTATCTGATCTGTGGACTATAATACGCTCATCTCTACAATCTATCTGATCTGTGGACTATAATGCTGTAGAAAACTTCCACCCTCTGCAGAGTGGATGTATCATAACTAATTATAATGTCCTCAATCTGCTTTTCCTTATCTCACAGCACCACCTAGTGGCCATATTCATAAATTGCAGTCTGGTGTTACATTGTAAGCTACTGTATATGGAGTAATCCAGCACATTTGGCTACTAATCTAATTTCTGGAACATTAAGTATGTTGTGTTATTTATCACTGTCTCTTTTTCTGTGAAAATGTTACATGATGTTGTATAATTCACAGTTCCCTATTAGTTTGCCATTTTTAAATGCAGTACCCTGATATTTCCAGCTCCTAGAGTGTAAGCTGTAATGAGCAGGACCCCCGTACTTCCTGTTCAGGACCCCTGTACTTCCTGTTCAGGACCCTCATACTTCCTGTTCCCTATATGAGTGTAAGCTTTAATGAGCAGGACCCCTGTACTTCCTGTTCCCTATATGAGTGTAAGCTGTAATGAGCAGGACCCTCGTACTTCCTGTTCCCTATATGAGTGTAAGCTGTAATGAGCAGGACTCCCGTACTTCCTGTTCAGGACCCCTGTACTTCCTGTTCAGGACCCTCATACTTCCTGTTCCCTATATGAGTGTAAGCTGTAATGAGCAGGACCCCCGTACTTCCTGTTCCCTATATGAGTAAGCTGTAATGAGCAGGACCCCCGTACTTCCTGTTCCCTATATCAGTGTAAGCTGTAATGAGCAGGACCCCCGTACTTCCTGTTCCCTATATGAGTGTAAGCTGTAATGAGCAGGACCCTCGTACTTCCTGTTCCCTATATGAGTGTAAGCTGTAATGAGCAGGACCCTCGTACTTCCTGTTCCCTATAAAACTGTAAGCTGTAATGAGCAGGACCCCCATACTTCCTGTTCCCTATATGAGTGTAAGCTGTAATGAGCAGGACCCTCGTACTTCCTGTTCCCTAGATGAGTGTAAGCTGTAATGAGCAGGACCCTCGTACTTCCTGTTCCCTATATGAGTGTAAGCTGTAATGAGCAGGACACTCGTACTTCCTGTTCCCTATAAAAGTGTAAGCTGTAATGAGCAGGACCCCCATACTTCCTGTTCCCTATATGAGTGTAAGCTGTAATGAGCAGGACCCCCGCACTTCCTGTTCCCTAGATGAGTGTAAGCTGTAATGAGCAGGACCCCCGCACTTCCTGTTCCCTATATAAGTGTAAGCTGTAATGAGCAGGACCCCCGTACTTCCTGTTCCCTATATGAGTGTAAGCTGTAATGAGCAGGACCCCGTAGTCAGGACCCCTGTACTTCCTGTTCAGGACCCTCATACTTCCTGTTCCCTATATGAGTGTAAGCTGTAATGAGCAGGACCCCCATACTTCCTGTTCCCTATATGAGTGTAAGCTGTAATGAGCAGGACCCTCGTACTTCCTGTTCCCTATATAAGTGTAAGCTGTAATGAGCAGGACCCCCGTACTTCCTGTTCCCTATATGAGTGTAAGCTGTAATGAGCAGGACCCCCGTACTTCCTGTTCCCTATATGAGTTTAAGCTATAATGAGCAGGACCCCGTGCTTCCTGTTCCCTATATGAGTCTAAGCTGTAATGAGCAGGACCCCCGTACTTCCTGTTCAGGACCCCTGTACTTCCTGTTCAGGACCCTCATACTTCCTGTTCCCTATATGAGTGTAAGCTGTAATGAGCAGGACCCTCGTACTTCCTGTTCCCTATATGAGTGTAAGCTGTAATGAGCAGGACCCCCGTACTTCCTGTTCCCTATATGAGTGTAAGTTGTAATGAGCAGGACCCCCATACTTCCTGTTCCCTATATGAGTGTAAGCTGTAATGAGCAGGACCCTCGTACTTCCTGTTCCCTATATGAGTGTAAGCTGTAATGAGCAGGTCCCCCGTACTTCCTGTTCCCTATATGAGTGTAAGCTGTAATGAGCAGGACCCCCGTACTTCCTGTTCAGGACCCCTGTACTTCCTGTTCAGGACCCTCATACTTCCTGTTCCCTATATGAGTGTAAGCTGTAATGAGCAGGACCCTCGTACTTCCTGTTCCCTATATGAGTGTAAGCTGTAATGAGCAGGACCCCCGTACTTCCTGTTCCCTATATGAGTGTAAGTTGTAATGAGCAGGACCCCCATACTTCCTGTTCCCTATATGAGTGTAAGCTGTAATGAGCAGGACCCTCATACTTCCTGTTCCCTATATGAGTGTAAGCTGTAATGAGCAGGACCCCCATACTTCCTGTTCCCTATATGAGTGTAAGCTGTAATGAGCAGGACCCCCATACTTCCTGTTCCCTATATGAGTGTAAGCTGTAATGAGCAGGACCCTCGTACTTCCTGTTCCCTATATGAGTGTAAGCTGTAATGAGCAGGACCCCCGTACTTCCTGTTCCCTATATGAGTGTAAGTTGTAATGAGCAGGACCCCCATACTTCCTGTTCCCTATATGAGTGTAAGCTGTAATGAGCAGGACCCTCGTACTTCCTGTTCCCTATATGAGTGTAAGCTGTAATGAGCAGGTCCCCCGTACTTCCTGTTCCCTATATGAGTGTAAGCTGTAATGAGCAGGACCCCCGTACTTCCTGTTCAGGACCCCTGTACTTCCTGTTCAGGACCCTCATACTTCCTGTTCCCTATATGAGTGTAAGCTGTAATGAGCAGGACCCTCGTACTTCCTGTTCCCTATATGAGTGTAAGCTGTAATGAGCAGGACCCCCGTACTTCCTGTTCCCTATATGAGTGTAAGTTGTAATGAGCAGGACGCCCATACTTCCTGTTCCCTATATGAGTGTAAGCTGTAATGAGCAGGACCCTCGTACTTCCTGTTCCCTATATGAGTGTAAGCTGTAATGAGCAGGACCCCCGTACTTCCTGTTCCCTATATGAGTGTAAGCTGTAATGAGCAGGACCCCCGTACTTCCTGTTCCCTATATGAGTGTAAGCTGTAATGAGCAGGACCCTCGTACTTCCTGTTCCCTATATGAGTGTAATCTGTAATGAGCAGGACTATAATACTCCCATCTCTACAATGTATCTGATCTGTGGACTATAATAATACTCCGATCTCTATAATGTATCTGATCTGTGGACTATAATAATACTCTGATCTGTGGACTATAATAATACTCTGATCTGTGGACTATAATACTCCCATCTCTACAGTGTATCTGATCTGTGGACTATAATACTCCTATCTCTACAATATATCTGATCTGTGGACTATAATAATTCTCCAATCTCTATAATGTATCTGATCTGTGGACTATAATAATACTCCGATCTCTACAGCATATCTGATCTGTGGACTATAATGCTGTAGAAAACTTCCACCCTCTGCAGAGTGGATGTATCATAACTAATTATAATGGCCTCAATCTGCTTTTTCTTATCTCACAGCAGCACCTAGTGGCCATATTCATAAATTACAGTCTGGTGTTACATTGTAAGCTACTGTATATGGAGTAATCCAGCACATTTGGCTACTAATCTAATTTCTGGAACATTCAGTATGTTGTGTTATTTATCACTGTCTCTTTTTCTGTGAAAATGTTACATGATGTTGTATAATTCGCAGTTCCCTATTCGTTTGCCATTTTTAAATGCAGTACCCTGATATCTCCGGCTCCTAGATCAGTGTTTCTCAACCTTTTTTTAGTCAAGACACCCTCTATAATTCTGCACAAATCTCGAGGCATCCCATTTTAAAATAAAAAAAAACCAGACTGATAGTTCTACATAACGCAGCAACATCCACACACCCCCAGCATTAGAGGTGCTGCGCAGGTGCCCGACATCCTCCTTATCAGCTGATGATCTCATTGGTTGTTAGGACACTGGTGGATAGAAGGTTGTAATGCTGTGTGATGAAAACCTGTGGCTTTGTGTAACTAAAAGGCAGGCTTGATCCACCAACTGGCTTGTATACAATTTTTGGGCAATTTTTATGCATTTTGCCAAGGCACCCCTGAAGAAACCTGACGGCACCGCATGCTGAAAAAGGGTGTCCTAGAGTGTAAGCTGTAATGAGCAGGACCCTCGTGCTTCCTGTTCCCTATATGAGTGTAAGCTGTAATAAGCAGGACCCCCGTACTTCCTGTTCAGGACCCCTGTACTTCCTGTTCCCTATATGAGTGTAAGCTGTAATGAGCAGGACCCTCGTACTTCCTGTTCCCTATATGAGTGTAAGCTGTAATGAGCAGGACCCTCGTACTTCCTGTTCCCTATATTGGTGTAAGCTGTAATGAGCAGGACCCCCGTACTTCCTGTTCAGGACCCCTGTTCTTCCTGTTCAGGACCCTCATACTTCCTGTTCCCTATATGAGTGTAAGCTGTAATGAGCAGGACCCTCGTACTTCCTGTTCCCTATATTGGTGTAAGCTGTAATGAGCAGGACCCCCGTACTTCCTGTTCAGGACCCCTGTTCTTCCTGTTCAGGACCCTCATACTTCCTGTTCCCTATATGAGTGTAAGCTGTAATGAGCAGGACCCTCGTACTTCCTGTTCCCTATATTGGTGTAAGCTGTAATGAGCAGGACCCCCCGTACTTCCTGTTCAGGACCCCTGTTCTTCCTGTTCAGGACCCTCATACTTCCTGTTCCCTATATGAGTGTAAGCTGTAATGAGCAGGACCCTCATACTTCCTGTTCCCTATATGAGTGTAAGCTGTAATGAGCAGGACCCTCGTACTTCCTGTTCCCTATATTGGTGTAAGCTGTAATGAGCAGGACCCCCGTACTTCCTGTTCAGGACCCCTGTTCTTCCTGTTCAGGACCCTCATACTTCCTGTTCCCTATATGAGTGTAAGCTGTAATGAGCAGGACCCTCGTGCTTCCTGTTCCCTATATTGGTGTAAGCCAGGGCTCGACAAATCCCAGGCGCCAGGTCGCCATGGCGACTAGAAATTGTGTCCTGGCGCGTGGGCTGTGGGGTCTTGTCTGGGAAAGTGGAGATGGCCTCGTAGGCCTTTCAGACACAGAGTACTGCCCGGCACTGTAAGCTTTAGGGAACGCCGTTAGCGGCGGCAGTGGGGATGGAGCAGTAAGAGCAGCGCGGCAGCTACTGACATGGCTGGAGGAGCAAGCGGCCATCAGAGTGCAGTCCAGCTGGGGATTCCTGGCGGCTCGTCATCCCCACTGCTGTCACCCAGGGTATTACTGGAGCAGGCCCGGCTTGAGGGAGGCGGCGACCGGGCTCAGGGACATGGGGGCTCCGGAGTCGGTGGTTTCCGCACAAGAGCGCCCTGCACCTCTGGGTGGAAGAGAAGCTGAGCCGGGGAGAAGAGGTGCTGAGCCGGGAGCAGTTCATTGAAATACCGGAGAGCCGGGCCAGTGGCTGGGAGGAGTGCGAGGAGGTAATCCCTGCCTGCCGACATGTCGGGCACACACTGCACACAGCAAAAGTTTTTTTTTGTTTTTTTTCTGTTTTTGTTTTTTATCAGTTAGATGCAGAATTTTATAAATCCTTTTTTTTTTTTTATTGCTTTATCATGTTCTATATTTTGCCATAGTAGGCTTGCTGAGCCTAGTAGTCCTTAAAACTTTTTATTGCATATCTCATTTGTTTGATTTCCTTGTGTAGCATTGAAGTGGATACTGGCAATGTAATATGAGCCCTGTGTATGAGAGCATGGCGCGCAGCCCTCTGCATGAATTGTCCAATACTTGAGAAAAAAGGTGACACCCCCCCTGAAATGCATCACCGCCCGCCCCTATGTGCAGCCTTCTTAACAAGGACAATATATGACGCAGACGTTGAATATGACAGTTCCCCCGAGCGGGCTCATTGCAGAGTAATACAAAAAAAAAAACTGGCTCCTAACTTTTTTAGCTGGCTCCTAGATTCCAACAAATTTTGTCAAGCCCTGGTGTAAGCTGTAATGAGCAGGACCCCCGTACTTCCTGTTCAGGACCCCTGTTCTTCCTGTTCAGGACTTTCATACTTCCTGTTCCCTATATGAGTGTAAGCTGTAATGAGCAGGACCCTCATACTTCCTGTTCCCTATATGAGTAAGCTGTAATGAGCAGGACCCTCATACTTCCTGTTCCCTATATGAGTGTAAGCTGTAATGAGCAGGACCCCTGTACTTCCTGTTCCCTATATGAGTGTAAGCTGTAATGAGCAGGACCCTCATACTTCCTGTTCCCTATATGAGTGTAAGCTGTAATGAGCAGGACCCCTGTACTTCCTGTTCCCTATATAAGTGTAAGCTATAATGAACAAGACCCTCGTACTTCCTGTTCCCTATATGAGTGTAAGCTGTAATGAGCAGGACCATCGTACTTCCTGTTCCCTATATGAGTGTAAGCTGTAATGAGCAGGACCCTCATACTTCCTGTTCCCTATATGAGTGTAAGCTGTAATGAGCAGGACCCTCGTACTTCCTGTTCCCTATATGAGTGTAAGCTGTAATGAGCAGGACCCTTTTACTTCCTGTTCCCTATATGAGTGTAAGCTGTAATTAGCAGGACCCCTGTACTTCCTGTTCAGGACCCCTGTACTTCCTGTTCAGGACCCTCATACTTCCTGTTCCCTATATGAGTGTAAGCTGTAATGAGCAGGACCCTTGTACTTCCTGTTCCCTATATGAGTGTAAGCTGTAATGAGCAGGACCCCCGTACTTCCTGTTCAGGACCCCTGTACTTCCTGTTCAGGACCCTCATACTTCCTGTTCCCTATACGAGTGTAAGCTGTAATGAGCAGGACCCCCGTACTTCCTGTTCCCTATATGAGTGTAACCTGTAATGAGCAGGACCCCCGTACTTCCTGTTCCCTATATGAGTGTAAGCTGTAATGAGCAGGACTCCCGTACTTCCTGTTCCCTATATGAGTGTAAGCTGTAATGAGCAGGACCCTCGTACTTCCTGTTCCCTATATGAGTGTAAGCTGTAATGAGCAGGACCCCCGTACTTCCTGTTCCCTAGATGAGTGTAAGCTGTAATGAGCAGATCCCAAAGAAGAAGTCCTTCAGTCAGCTTTAGCAAAGTTCAGCAGAACAGGCCCCCTAGCTAGCATAGCTGGGACCTTTATGAGCAGTAGAAGCATGACAGGTATGATCAAAAGGGCAACAGCCCTCCAGGCTAAGATCTCCTCCTTTAGAACAAGGACCCTTCTGTTCCAGGCCCCAGGCTATTTATGCTCCCTCCCAGGCACCATCTGGGCACCACTTCCTAGGGATTGGATAGGGCTGCATATATAATCAGCTGCTGATATGACTCTCCCAGCCCACTATCTTCCAGAACTCTCCCGAGAGACAAGGGGAAGCAGCCAACCCTGCAGCCAGTGAAACACAAAACAGACCAAAATAATCACAAAATAATCATAAGCACCTATCTAGGGGGATGCTACATGCGAGTCTTGTATTTTGTGCTTCTCAAGATCCTCGTCTCTGTGCTCCCTTGTGTAGCATCACCACCGTGCTGAATCCGTACCGCATTAGTTGCCCCTACATTGCAAGACACCTCTGACACCTCTGACACCCTGGGTTCAGACATTTTTAGTGATAATCAAAAGAGTTAATGACACATACACACTTTAAGTGAGAAAGTTATTTACTGGAAGGTTGTAAACATTATCTCCCAGTGATAAAGACTTAGCCCATGAAGAAGTTTCACAAGAGCAAAAGATAGCAATGATATAAAACAGTAAAACAGAAGCAATAACCAGTCGCAGGATATAAAGAATTTTTAAACAACACTCTCGTCAGTTGGAAACCGGTGTGAACCCGACTGCTCCCTGTTTTTTTTTTCTTTTTATTGAAAAATGTATACAGGTCAATGCTCTTTAACAACTTAAAGTGAAATGTGTGTGATAAAAGGTCTTGGTTGAAGCATCATTAAAGCTGTACCTTTTTTAACTTCTTCTCTTGTCTTGACAGTGGAATCACCCACAAAATGACCCCATTTTGGAAAGAAAACACCCCAACGTATATTCTTGGAGGCATGGGCTGCAGATAGGTACTCTGGTACTCTGAAGGGCTGCAGATATGTTCGACTCGAACATCAAGCCCATCTCTAGTCCCAACCCTGCCTAGGCCATGGTGCCCACCAGCAGCACCCAGAGCAGCAGCCTCCAGCTCATGCAGATTTGAATAATTAAAAAAAAAATAAAATAAATAATAAAAAATAATAAAAAGTATGTTGCGCTAAAAAATGAAAAAAAAAAATCACAAATCAAGTGACATACGGTGCATATAAATAAATAAACAATGAACGTTCAATAATTCATAAACACAAAGTACATGTGTACATATAACAACTTAATAGTGAATAATGAGAATCAAAGTTAGTGAGTATATAAAAAATATTCAAAAAATTGAATGAATCAAAAATAAAATAAAAGATTTGAAGCCTGTGTCCCAAGTGAGTGAGCCCGTCTAGGACAATCCAATTTATCTGCTTGCCCAGAATTCCTTTAGTCTTTCAGCACTCTGGAACTTGTAGTTTCAAACAGTATAACTACTATGGTAACTTGCAGTGACCAGACTACATGTACCACAATCCTCTGCTGTCAGTGAATGGCTTTCCCTTTGCATTCAGGAAGTGATTTGATAATCTCATGGTTGAGCACTAGAAGAAATGTGCTCCATGTATAGAGTTAAAAGAAATGTCTCTGGATTAGGATAGTAACACAGCCAGCGCCTTTGTGAGGTCAGGCACTGATGTGGATGAGAAGGCCTGGCTCGCAGTCTCTAATTCATCCCAAAGGTGTTCTAGCGGGTTGCGTTAAGGACTTTGTGCAGGCCAGTCAAGTTCCTTCACCCCAAACTCGCTCATCCATGTCTTTATGGATCTTGCTTTGTGCATTGGTCCAAATCATTTGATGGAGGGGGGATTATGGTGTTGTTTTTCAGGGGTTGGGTTGGCTGCTTAGTTCCAGTGAAGGGAACTCTTAAAGGAGAAGTATGGGTTTGGTGTTTTTTTCAGTTTTATACTTACCTAGGTGGATGCAGCATCTGTCTCCCGCCGCCTCTGCACTGAGAACCGAGCCACCGAACACCGCCGATGGCTCTGTTCTCTCACCTCCCCGAGCGGAGAGCTGCTGCCTATCAATCAGCAGCTCTTCTGCTCTGCTCCTCCACACGTGCACTGGAGTGCTGAAATGTGGAGGGGCAGGGAGCGGCCGTCTCAGTGGCTCGCTGAAAGGCTGAGACTGCCATCAGTCCAGGCACCCGGTGGATTTAGACTTCCGAAGTCGGGATGACGTGGTGCCTGGACTGATCTTGGTGACGTCAGCGGACTTCAGACCGCTCTCTGCTGAACATGGGTCACGGAAGTGCAAAATGTATTGCACTCCTGTGACCCATAGGAGAAACCTAGCCAAATGAGCTCAGGCTGGACTTCTCCATTAAGGCATCAGCATGCCAAGATATTTTGGACAATATCGTGCTCCCAACTTTGTGGGAATAGTTCGGGGTTGGACCCTTCCTGTTCCAACATGACTGCGCACCAGTGCACAAAGCAAGGTCAATAAAGACATGGATAAGCACGTTTGGGGTGGAGGAACTTGACTGGCCTGAACTTAACCCGATAGAACACCTTTGGGATGAATTAGAGCGCACACTGCAGCAAGGCCTTCTCATCCAACATCAGTGCCTGACCTCACAAATGCACTTCTGGAAGAATGGTCAAAACATTCCCATAGACACACTCCTAAACCTTGTGGACAGTCTGCTGCAAAGGGTGGGCCAACTCAATATTGAACCCTATGGACTAAGACTGGGATGCCATTATAGTTCATGTAAGGCAGGTGTCCCAATATTGCAAAATTGCTGCGCATCCTCCAGCAGCATGTACCCAAAACTGTGGTCCAATAGTTCGGGGGACTCCTCCGTGCATGATGGTGGGGCTACGGAAGGAGTGACTGTGGACAAGGAGCTGGTGGAATAGGCCACTTTGGCAGCTGCATTGGAAGGCAAACTACTCTGAGCCTGGGTGACAGAGGATGAGGAGGATGAGGATGGCTTTGTTATCCACTCCACCAACTCTTCTGCATGTTGTGGCTCAATAACACGGCCAGCAGCAGAAAAATAGGACAAGCCCCGCAGCCACGTGCAGAGGATGCACTATGTTCACTACCAGCGCTGTTGACTGTAGACACAGAGCCTGCTTGCCCTCTTTTAGTGGTGTGTGAGCGTCTGCCTCTCCTTTGTGGCCTTCCAGACATCATGTATATTTTGTTTTGCAACAACACACTACACTGTATTAGATACTGTGTACACCCCCAAAAAGTAGTTGCAACTGTACTACGGCTGCACTGTATTGTGTACACCACTAGAAGTGTAGTAGCAAGTGCACTATGGGTGCACTGTATTGTATACTGTGTACACCACCAGAAGAGAAGTGTAGTAGAAAAAGTACACCAGGAATGCCCTGCAGTCAGATATAGGCTACACTGGATGCAGAGTATATATAAATATATATACACTAGACTGGCTGTATATATATATATATGTATATATATATATATATATATATATACACAATGGGGACGGAAAGTATTCAGACCCCCTTAAATTTTTCACTCTTTGTTATATTGCAGCCATTTGCTAAAATCATTTAAGTTCATTTTTTTTCCTCATTAATGTACACACAGCACCCCATATTGACAGAAAAACACAGAATTGTTGACATTTTTGCAGATTTATTAAAAGAGAAAAACTGAAATATCACCTGGTCCTAAGTATTCAGACCCTTTGCTCAGTATTTAGTAGAAGCCCCTTTTGATCTAATACAGCCATGAGTCTTTTCGGGAAAGATACAACAAGATTTTCACACCTGTATTTGGGGATCCTCTGCCATTCCTCCTTGCAGATCCTCTCCAGTTCTGTCAGGTTGGATGGTAAACGTTGGTGGACAGCCATTTTTAGGTCTCTCCAGAGATGCTCAATTGGGTTTAAGTCAGGGCTCTGGCTGGGCCATTCAAGAACCGTCACAAAGTTGTTGTGAAGCCACTCCTTCGTTATTTTAGCTGTGTGCTTAGGGTCATTGTCTTGTTGGAAGGTAAACCTTCGGTCCAGTCTGAGGTCCTGAGCACTCTGGAGAAGGTTTTCATCCAGCATATCCCAGTACTTGGCCGCATTCATCTTTCCCTCGATTGCAACCAGTCGTCCTGTCCCTGCAGCTGAAAAACACCCCCACAGCATGATGCTGCCACCACCATGCTTCACTGCTGGGACTGTATTGGACAGGTGATGAGCAGTGACTGGTTTTCTCCACACATACTGCTTAGAATTAAGGCCAAAAAGTTCTATCTTGGTCTCATCAAACCAGAGAATCCTATTTCTCACCATCTTGTAGTCCTTCAGGTGTTTTTTAGCAAACTCAATGCGGGCTTTCATGTGTCTTGCACTGAGGAGAGGCTTCCGTCGGGCCACTCTGCCATAAAGCCCCGACTGGTGGAGGGCTGCAGTGATGGTTGACTTTCTACAACTTTCTCCCATCTCCCGACTGCATCTCTGGAGCTCAGCCACAGTGATCTTTGAGTTCTTCTTTACCTCTCTCACCAAGGCTCTTCTCCCCCGATAGCTCAGTTTGGCCAGACGGCCAGCTCTAGGAAGGGTTCTGCTCGTCCCAAACGTCTTCCATTAAAGTATTATGGAGGCCACTGTGCTCTTAGGAACCTTAAGTGCAGCAGAAATTTTTTTGTAACCTTGGCCAGATCTGTGCCTTGCCACAATTCTGTCTCTGAGCTCTTCAGGCAGTTCCTTTGACCTCATGAGTCTCATTTGCTCTGACATGCACTGTGAGCTGTAAGGTCTTACATAGACAGGTGTGTGGCTTTCCTAATCAGTATAATCAAACACAGCTGGACTCAAATGAAGGTGTAGAGCCATCTCAAGGATGATCAGAAGAAATTGACAGCACCTGAGTTAAATATATGAGTGTCACAGCAAAGGGTCTAAATACTTAGGACCATGTGATATTTCAGTTTTTCTTTTTTTTAATAAATCTGCAAAAATGTCAACAATTCTGTGTTTTTCTGTCAATATGGGGTTCTGTGCATTAATGAGGAAAAAAAATGAACTTAAATGATTTTAGCAAATGGCTGCAATATAACAGTGAAAAATTTAAGGGGGTCTGAATACTTTCCGTCCCCACTGTATATATATATATACATACACTAGACTGGCTGTATTTATCGGCGTATAACACGCACCCCAATTTAGGAGGGAATTTTATGGAAAAAAAACTTTTAGGAGGGAAGTTGAAGGGAAAAAAACTTACATTTAAATGCCCTTCATTGCAGCCTTGTCAGTGCAGCCATGTCAGTGCAGCCTTGTCAGTGCAGCCTTGTCAGTGCAGCCTTCCCCAGTGCAGCCTTGTCAGTGCAGCCTTCCCCAGTGCAGCCTTCCCCAGTGCAGCCTTGTCAGTGCAGCCTTCCCCAGTGCAGCCTTGTCAGTGCAGCCTTCCCCAGTGCAGCCTTCCCCAGTGCAGCCTTGCCCCAGTGCAGCCTGGGATCCCCTGTCCCTGCTTCCAGGGCTTCAAAATCGCGGTCCGCGATTTGAAAATGGCGCCGCCGGCGCCGAAGTACACAGAGCCGGTCCTCGGCTCTTTCCGGCGGCTCTCGTTTACTTTCGGCTCCACTCGTAGTCCCGAGCGGAGCTATCCGAGTAGGTTCGAAAAGCTCCGCTCGGGACTACGAGTGGAGCCGAAAGTAAACGAGAGCCGCCGGAAAGAGCCGAGGACCGGCTCTGTGTACTTCGGCTCCGGCGGCGCCATTTTCAAATCGCAGTCCGCGATTTTGACATTTGGACAGCTCGGGATCGGCGGGGATCGGCGTATAACACGCACCTGCGACTTTCCCCTGATTTCAAGGGGAAAAAAGTGCGTGTTATACGCCGATAAATACGGTATATGAAATACACTGCAGCTAACTGAATAACCTGCCTGCTGAATCTAAATCACACTATCTCTCTGTCCACACCAACAACACTACACAGGGCCGCTGTGTAGGCAGCCTTATATAGTGTGGGGCGTGGACTTAGTCCCCCTGAGCCACAATTGGCCAAAGGCACCCTGCCTTTGGACAATTATGGCTCTCTTAGCAGAGGGCGCTGGGATTGGCCAAAGCATGCAGGTCATGGTGCATGCTTTGGCTAATCATTATACAAGCAATGCACTGCCATCTCACAGTGCATTATGGGGCATTCCGCAGCGCTCAAATTTGCCGCGAACACCCATAATGTTTGTTTTTCAATGAACGGGTGAACACCCGATGTTCGAGTCGAACTTATGTTCGTCCCGAACACCGAGCTCATTCCTACTCACAACCCACCACATATTGAATGATGTCAGCTATCTTTGGCCTTGGAGGTTCTCTTTAGACCAAAAGAGGTAAAAGACCTTGCTACAAATGTCTGGGCAAAAATGGTACCCTGTATACCCCTTTGTGCTATTTAAGGCTTTACATTCAGTTTTGACTAGTGTGTTCCTTTGGTATCGGGAAACATTTTATATCTTAGGAACAGAGTCAGCCTCACATACTGTAGATCCTGAGCTCATGTAGAGTAGAATATTGCCTCAGCCTTCATGAAGGAAAGCTTTGACAGATGAAGGTTTCTTCACACTGGTTCTCATCCACTGGGCCGTGGCCCGGGAGTCATCTGCTGCCTTCCACCCGCCAGGCCTTGGCTTCCTGCCTGCTCTGACCTTTAGACCGTAGGACCAGACAGCATAGGTTAGGGATGGTTTATAATGGGGGTCTGCAACAGGTCAGCAAAAATGTGCCAGCTGTGCTAAAAATCCAGTGGATTCCTATGTTTGTATTCACTTTTGGATGCAGGCAGTTGTGGCCACCGAGCCTGCACCAAGTAATGACAGGCTGACACTAGCCGCTGCCAGGCTGTCATGGCTTTGTACGGGCTCAAAAGCCACAACTGTCTGCATCCACCCCTGGATCCAGCCATAGTGCTGGATTCTTGCCACTTTTTTCCATGTGAATGAGACCTTACACAGCCACTGTCACGAACTCATGAGGCAATTCTGCCACCTCCCGAAAGCCTTCTTTCTTTAATATGTTTTTGCCGAAAAAGCAGTTACATGCCTGCAGTCATGAATCAAGCACTTGGCTTGCGGCTGTGGCATGTTCCCATTGACTTGAGCCTTAATTCCTCCTTCGCCAAGCCCCAGCGTCCCTTTAACTGGATCGATATGCCTGAGAAGGGCTACATGGACTTCCATATCACGTGACCACTGTGCTTGGGAGTGTGTCCTGCCGGCCGGGCATAAAAAAACGAATTTAAAGGGACAAGCCTATGACAGCCCGATCACTGTGCTGGGAGAACGCAGTGAGCGCGCTCTCAACATTGTAACCACGCCCATCCATGCATGCACATGTGCAGTGTTGCATTGCACCTCTGCATTACCTGGGTGGCCGCAGTTAAAGCAGAGCCCTACTAAGCTCTATTTTTATGTCGAAAAGGACACATAAGACAACCCAGTTATCTCAAATGAAGACAACTCTTTTATGAATACAAAGAGAATTTCATGGTGACCTCAGATCTCTGATTTCCGGACACACGGCATGGATTCAATAGAAAGGCTACATCTGGTGCAGTTTCTTTATTGATTGGCATGTCAGCTGATAACAGCCAACAAATACAAAATTGGGAGCTGTACCAAATACCCTGTTTCCCCGAAAATAAGACCTAGCGTGATTGTCAGTGATGGCTGCAATACAAGCCCTACCCCCCAAATAAGCCCTACCCTGTTTCCCCGAAAATAAGCCCTTACCTGAAAATAAGACCTACAAGGACTTTAACTAGGGCTTATTTGGGGGTTAGGGCTTATATTGCAGCCATCACCGACAATCACGCTAGGTCTTATTTTCGGGGAAAAAGGGTATTACAATTGAAGTCAATCCATGCAAATAAAAGGCTCTGACTGATCATCAGTTACAGGTAAGAAAACAATGAAAGTAAATGCAGAGAAGGCCTTTTTTTTCGAAAATGTAGATGGCTGATTCTTCCATTGGATTTTCATAGCACCAGAAATGTAATGGGGCTTTCATCGAACTTCCATCGCACTCTGTTCTTGAACCCCTAGGGAAGCGAGCTTGGATCTGTAATAGTAAAGGAAGATACTTACTATATCAAAAACAACTGATTCTCATTACTCCCAACAAGTCACTATTCCCCCCTCCCCCGCTAATATCAATGATGAGGCATTATTCCCCTCACTAATACCAATGATGGGACATTACTCCCCTCACTAATACCAATGATGGGACATTATTCACCTCACTAATACAAATAATGGGGCACTATTCCCTCCCACTAATATCAATGATGGGGCGCTATTCCCCCCCACTAATATCAATGATGGGGCACTATCCCCCCCCCCCACACTAATATCAATGATGGTCAATGATGGAACACTATTCCCCTCACTAATACAAATGATGGGGTGCTATTTCCCCCACTAATATCAATGATGGGGCACTATTACCCCAACTAATATCAATGATGGGGCACTATTCCTCGCACTAATATCAATGATGGGGCACTATTACCACCGCTAGTACCAATGATGGGGCACTATTCCGCCCCACTAATACCAATGATGGGGCACTATTCCTCCCCACGAATACCAATGATGGGGCACTATTTTTCCCACATATATCAACAATGAGGCACTATTCACCCCCGCTAATACCAATGTTGGGGCACTATTCCTCCCACTGACACCAATGATGGGGTACTATCCCCCCCACTAATACCAATGATGGGGCACTATTCCTCATACTAATATCATTGATGGGGCATTAAATCCCCCACTAGTATCAATGATGAGGCACTATTCCCACTATTCCCCCCACTAATATCAAAGATGGGGCACTATTCCCCCCCACTAATATCAATGGGCCACTATTCCTACCATTAACCGATGACAGCGCACTATTCTCTCTCCCCCCCCCCCCCCCGATACCAATGATGGCACTAATACCAATATTAAGACACAATTCCTCCCACTGGGCCATTATTCCTTCCATTAATACCAATGATGGGGCACTATTCCTCCCACTAATACCAATGATGGGGCACTATTCCTCCCACTAATACCAATGATGGGGCACTATTCTTCCCACTAACACCAATGATGGGGCACTATTCCTATTATATATAGTGGCAGGCTTTTTCACCTAGGGGTGCTGTAGCCTCACCACCTGAATCTCTTATGAGGCTTAATAGACAATACCTGGATTCACTAGTTAAACATCTGGTCTACACAACTGTTAGTTTAGATCTCGATGATAAGGGCTGCCTTACCGGGTTGCCCAATTTATATTGGCCTTTTTATACGGTATCTTTTATTATCTGTACTTATGGTCCATAAAGGTATATGATGACCACATCTTTCGTGTTGCTGTTCACTTAAAACACATCTTTTTCTCGCACAATAGTTAAATACAGAAACCCTTTGGTTTCTATACTACATTAACCCACATATTGCATACCCTCTGCCCATTGTATTAGGCCTCCTTCTCTGTTTTGACTGTATTAATTTTGATCATACCTCCCTTTATAAAACTTTTTTTCCCAATTAGGTTTACCAGGTAGTATCTGGGTTTGTCTGAATTTCTAGCCTATCTGATGGCTTGAGCTGCAGTTTTGCAGCTGGCCACTTGAGATATTTTCTTCAACTAATGAGCTATACCATCCACTATTGGAAGTTTGCCCATGTAAATATACCAGTGACTGTACATCTATATTATATTTATTGATTGTTATGCATATGCCTCCACTGTACCAGGGCCGTTTTTAAGGCAGGGCAAAAGGGGCAGCTGCCCTGGGCCCTGTCAGTGTTGTGGGGCCCAAAGCAGCTGCCTCATACTTGCCAACTATTCCAGATTAAATTCCCTCGTCCCTTGAGGTTTTAGTCCCGTGCTGCGTCCCAATATCTCTGTGTGAAGTGCTGCTACTAATGCTGCCCAGCTCTGCCCTTTTGTTGTGTACAGATGACTCATCTGCAGACCCTGTGTTTACATGTAAAAACCTGGCATTCATATGTAAATAGCGGCGTCCGGCGGCATTGATATGTATATCATGCCCCCCTGAGTCATATCCACAGTAATCTCTAGCAGCCAATCAACAAGCAGAAATCATGTGCTGTAACCTCTAGCAACTAATGAGTGAGCCGTAATGTGTGCTGTAACCTCTAGCAACCAGTCAGTGAGCGGTAATGATACACTGTAACCTCTGGCAACCAATCGCAATAGCTGCCTGATCTGATTCAGTAAACTGATTTTGAGTCTAGCTGCTATTTATTGTATGTCTCAGAGCAGGTGGAGAGCAAAACTGCATGGGGGGGGGCCCAAGAAAAGTTTTGCCCAGGGTCCAATCAATATTGAGGACGGCCCTGCACTGTACCCTTGTTTGTAATATGATTACCACAGGCGAGCGGAGATGCATAGGGTCAATTAGTTAATGGGGTGGTGCCGCTATTATGTGTGTGGACTTTAGTTAGCATTTTCCCCATAGCTTCTTCTGGAGAAACGGAGGGACAGAGGGATTTGATCTCAAAAGAAGGACAGTTCCTCCAAATGAGGACCAGTTTGGAAGTTATGCATTAAAGGCTCCTCATCTCTTCTGCTATTCTCCGTTATCTGACTTACCTGAGTTTTTCTGCGAGATTTGTTTCTCTAATGGCCTCCAGCAGTTTAAGGGTTACCTCCAAGGCTCCTTGCTGTGTGTAGTGCCTAATCAGAAGATCTGGAACATCAATGCGGTCTGCTCTCTCCAGATCTGCAACTGGAATGTGTTTGTAGGGCGTAAGGATGCCCTCATCGTTCAAATACGCTTTAAATTCTCTAAAGTTTGGTTCCCTCATTTCTTTAAGAATAGAGTAGATAAGTTCCTTGCAGCTAAGTGCCATTGTCAGTTGTCAAAAATGAAGGCCTGAGGCTTGTAGGAGTCCTATTTCCGTGTACACCCTCTGCTTAGACCTCAGATAAAGCTTTACAGCAAAAAAAGTCTGTTGCTATTGTTTTGCTGTAAACTCAAGCCTCGAGGGCTCTGTCCACCAGTTGAATGGATCCAGTTTCCAGTCTGCCATTAGTTTGGTTTACAGTAATTGCTTGATTTGTACATTTCTGAGGGGTTCCCAGTGAAATCCCTTCTTTGCATTGGACAGAACTATATTCTACACTCACCAGCCACTTTATTAGGTACTCCTTGCTAGTAGTGGGTTGGACCCCCTTTTGCCTTCATTCTTCGTGACATAGATTCAACAAGGTGTTGGAAACATTCCTCAGAGATTTTGGTCCATAGTGACATGATAGCAGTTGCTGTCGGCTGCACATCCATGATGTGACTGTGGAGGCCATTGGAGTACAGGGACCTCATTGTCCAGTGGTGAGATGATTGGAGCTTTGTGACATGGTGCATTATCCTGCTGGAAGGAGCCATCAGAAGATGAGGACACTGTAGTCATGAAGGGATGGACATGGTCAGCAGCAATACTCAGGTAGGTCGTGGTGTTTAAACGATGCTCAATTGGTACTAAGGGGCCCAAAGTGTGCCAAGAAAATATCCCCCACACCATTACACCACCACCACCAGCCTGAACCGGTGATACAAGGCAGGATGGATCCATGCTTTCATGTTGTTTACGCCAAATTCTGACCCAACCATCTGAATGTCGCAGCTGAAATCGAGACTCATCAGATCAGGCAACATTTTTCCAATCTTCTGTTGTCCAATTTCGGTGTTCCTGTGCCAATTGTAGCCTCAGTTTTCTGTTCTTAGCTGACAGGAGCGGCACCCGGTGTGGTCTTCTGCTGCTATAGCCCATCTGCTTCAAGGTTGGATGTGCTGTGCGTTCAGAGATTGTATTCTGCATACCTTGGGTGTAACGAGTGCTTATTTGAGTTACTGTTGCCTTTCTATTAGGGGTGCAGGCAGGGTGTGGCAGAGTATTGCAGGGTATTGGTGGGTATATTGGCAGAGTATTGGCGGGTATATTGGCAGGTTATTGGCAGGGTATTGGCAGGGTATGGCAGAGTATGGTAGAGAATTGGCAGGGTATGGAAGAGTATTGGCAGGGCATTGCAGAGTATTGGCACTGCTGCCATCCGATCTCTCCCCTCCACTGTACAGATCAGTACACAGAGGGGAGAGAGGAACCGGCGCCTTGTCAGGACGCCGGTTTGTTACAAGTGATCGCAACGTCATTTGACGGAGCGATCACGTGCTAAATGGCCGCCGGGTGTACCAAGATGGCCGCCGCTCCGGAGCTAGGCCGAAGCCGCAGCTTTTCCTATGGCCGAGGCCACAGAGCGCTCCGCGGATCGCGGGTGTCCCGTACAGATCACAGATCGATGACGATCCATTGCACCCCTACTTTCTATCATCTCCAACCAGTCAGCTCATTCTCCTCTGACATCAAAAGGCATTTTCCTCCATATAACTGCCACTCACTGGATATTTTCTCTTTTTCCCACCATTCTCTGTAAACTCGAGAGAGATGGTTGTGTATCAAAATCCCAGTAGATCAGCAGTTTTTGAAATACTCAGACCAGCCCGTCTGGCACCAACAACCATGCCACGTTAAAAGTCACTTAAATCCCCTTTCTTCCCATTCTGATGCTCGGTTTGAACTCAGCAAGTCTTCTTCACCACGTCTAAATGCCTAAATGCATTGAGTTGCTGCCATCTGATTGGCTGATAAGCAATTTGTGTTACCAAGCAATTGAACAGGTGTACCTAATAAAGTGGCCGGTGAGTGTATGTTCTGCTTTCTGCCCTACCTCACCGTTGCCAGTGGAGCAGAAGAGGGAGGTTACACATTATAAACTATAATGGCAATACGGTCCCTTTCAGAAATTGAGCATCTGGCTAAATCCAACTTGATTACAAGTTATGAAAACATACTGAATATTCCCAACAGGGACACGAACTGCAATAAACACTTTACAATAGGCAGAAAAACACAATTCACTGATGTGGCACCAAATCTATGAGCATGCGAGAAAAGCAAAAATGAAAGAAAAAAGGATTTTAAATGACGCAGCTCTTTACAAAGGTAGAGTTTATTGTTACACGTGTTTTATCCTCTCCTTGTTCGGTAATTACGATGTTATTCGTATGCAGTCTACAGTGGGGACGGAAAGTATTCAGACCCCCTTACATTTTTCACTCTTCGTTATATTGCAGCTATTTGCTAAAATCATTTAAGTTCATTTTTTTCCTCATTAATGTACACACAGCACCCCATATTGACAGAAAAACACACAATTGTTGGCATATTTGCAGATTTATTAAAAAAGAAAAACTGAAATATCACATGGTCCTAAGTATTCAGACTCTTTGCTGTGACACTCATATATTTAACTCAGGTGTTGTCCATTTCTTCTGATCATCCTTGAGATGGTTCTACACCTTCATTTGAGTCCAGCTGTGTTTGATTATACTGATTGGACTTGATTAGGAAAGCCACACACCCATCTATATAAGACCTTACAGATCACAGTGCATGTCAGAGCAAATGAGAATCATGAGGTCAAAGGAACTGCCTGAAGAGCTCAGAGACAGAATTGTGGCAAGGCACAGATCTGGCCAAGGTTACGAAAAAAGTTATGCTGCACTTAAGGTTCCCAAGAGCACAGTGGCCTCCATGATCCTTAAATGGAAGACGTTTGGGATGACCAGAACCCTTCCTAGAGTTGGCCATCCGGCCTAACTGAGCTATCAGGGGAGAAGAGCCTTGGTGAGAGAGGTAAAGAAGAACCCAAAGATCACTTTGGCTGAGCTCCAGAGATACAGTCGGGAGATGGGAGAAAGTTGTAGAAAGTCAACCATCACTGCAGCCCTCCACCAGACGGGGCTGTATGGCAGAGTGGCCCAACGGAAGCCTGTCCTCAGTGCAAGACACATGAAAGCCCGCATGGAGTTTGCTAAAAAAACACCCGAAGGTCTCCAAGATGGTGAGAAATAAGATTCTCTGGTCTGATGAGACCAAGATAGAACTTTTTTACCTTGATTCTAAGCGGTATGTGTGGAGAAAACCAGGCACTGCTCATCACCTGTCTAATACAGTCCCAACAGTGAAGTATGGTGGTGCCAGTATCATGCTGTGGGGGTGTTTTTCAGCTGCAGGGACAGGACGATTGGTTGCAATCGAGGGAAACATGAATGTGGCCAAGTGCAGGGATATCCTGGACAAAAACCTTCTCCAGAGTGCTCAGGACCTCAGACTGGGCCGAAGGTTTACCTTCCAACAAGACAATGACCCTAAGCACACAGCTAAAATAACGAAGGAGTGGCTTCACAACAACTCCGTGACTGTTCTTGAATGGCCCAGCCAGAGCCCTGACTTAAACTCAATTGAGCATCTCTGGAGAGACCTAAAAATGGCTGTCCACCAATGTTTACCATCCAACCTGATAGAACTGGAGAGGATCTGCAAGGAGGAATGGCAGAGGATCCCCAAATGATTGATGTCATTAAAGGAAAAGGATAAGTTATAATTAGGGATGAGCCGAACAACCCCCAGTTCGGTTCGCGGCAGAACATGCGAACTGTCAAAAGGTTTGTGCAAACACGCAAACCCTGTTAATGTCTATGGGACCCGGACGTGAAAAATCAAAAGTGCTAATTTTAAAAGCTAATATGCAAGTTATTGTCATAAAAAGTGTTTGGGGACCTGGGTCCTGCCCCAATGGACATGTATCAATGCAAATGTATCGGGAGCAGTGATTTTAATAATACTTAAAGTGAAACAATAAAAGTGAAATATTTCTTTAAATATCGTGCCTGGGGGATGACTAAGGTATGCCTTATGACATTTCTAAAGGAATAAAAGTAATTTAAAACTACTTGCGACTGTAATATAATGTCGGGTCCCGGCAATATGGATGAAAATCATTAAGAAAAACTGCATGGGTCCCCCCTCCCAGCCCATTACCAGGCCCTTTGGGTCTGGTATGGATATTAAGGGGAACCCCGCACCCAAATTAAAAAAAAAGACGTGGGGCCCCCAGGCCCTATATACTCTGAACAGCAGTATACAGGTGGTACCCGGGTTACAAACAAGATAGGGACTTTAGGTTTGTATTTAAGTTGAATCTGTTTGTAATTTGGAACAGGTACATTTTTTAAGTGTAGCTCCAGCCAAAAAATCAATTTTTAAGCTTTTTGGATAACATAGGAAAGAGTTATCACCCCTGCAACATTTGTTTTGCTGTCTGTGCCCCTGTTTAGAAGATTTCACCTCACTTTCTGTCCCAATGACAATTGGATTTTGAAAATTTTGGGTTATTAGGGAAACAAGGATTGGTGATAAAGCATCAATGGAGACACCTTTTTCCCACCTTTTCCCCATATTAACAGGAGAGAATTTCCCTTCCTAGTGGTAGATTTCCTCTCACTTCCTATTGTATCCCTCCGTTGGTAAGTAGGAGTCATTTGTAAGTCAGATGTTTGAAAGTAGGGGACTGCCTGTATATACTATATGGCCTGCCCTATATATTCTGCGGAAAATTGGGCCTTAGGTGTTGGTGGTACCAGAACACTGTAAGCCCTCGCAGTTACCCTTGGTAGGTGCTGGAACGGGCCCTGCTATGAAATATTATATCAAGAATTGTAATTACATGCCCCTGTTAAACAGGGGCAGAAAAATTGGGCCTTTGGTGGTGCTGGTGGTGCCACAACACTGTAAGCCCTCACAGTTACTCTTGGTGGGTGCAGGAACGGGCCCTGCTGTGAAATATTGGATCAAAGATTGTAATTACACGCCCCTGTTAAACAGGGGCAGAAAAATTGGGTCTTAGGCAGTGGTGGTGGTGCCACAACACTGTAACCCCTCACAGATTCTCTTGTTGAGCACAGGAACGAGCCCTGCTGTGAAATATTAGATCAAAAATTGTAATTACACGTCCCTGTTAAACAGGGGCAGAAAAATTGGGCCTTAGGCAGTGGTGGTGGTGCCACAACACTGTAACCCCTCACAGATTCTCTTGTTGAGTGCAGGAACGAGCCCTGCCGTGAAAATATTAGATCAAAAATTGTAATTACATGCCCCTGTTAAACAGGGGCAGAAAAATTGGCCCTTAAGCGGTGGTGGTGGTGGCACAACACTGTAAAGCCTCACAGATACTATTGTTGAGCGCAGGAATGGGCCCTGCTGTGAAATATTAGATCTAAAATTGTAATTACACGCCCCTGTTAAACAGGGGCATAAAAATTGGGCCTAGGCAGTGATGGTGGTGCCACGAATCCTAGGATCCTTTCGCAGGCTTTGCAAGATCAGGGAAGCCATGCAGCGTAAGTTTGCAGAGGCATTTAATCCGGAGTCCTCTGGGTCACTAAGGATCACATGATCTGCAACCACCTCCTCCCAGCCACGTACAACTCCATGGGTTTCTGGGGACTGAAAACGATCTCTTGAAGACTGCTGCTGATGCTGAGTGTTATCCTCCCCCTTCATGCTGACACAATTCTTCTCCTCCTCTTCTTCTTCCCGAGTGATCAGCGGACCCGCAGGAATACTATCTGGATAAAGGGGGCCTTGAGAGGTAAGGAAGTCCTCCTCTTCCTCCCACTGTTCTGCCTCAAGTGCCCTGTCCATTGTTCCACGAAGCATGTGCTCCAACAGGATGACAAGAGGGAGAGTATCACTGATGCATGCACTGTCACTGCTCACCATCCTCGTGGCTTCCTCAAATGGTGACAGGACAGCGCATGCATCCATGATCAATAGCCACTGGCGTGGTGAAAAAAAGCCAAGCTCCCCTGACCCTGTTCTGTTGCCATACTCACACAGGTACTCATTGATGGCCCTCTGCTACATGTGCAGCCGCTGCAGCATTGCTAACGTTGAGTTCCAACTGGTGGGCATGTCACAAATGAGGCGGTTCTTGGGCAGGTTGTATTCCCTTTGAAGGTCAGCCAGCCGTGCACTGGCATTATATGACCGGCGGAAATGACCACAGACTTTCCTGGCCTGCCTCAGGAGATCCTGTAAGCCCAGGTACCTGCTCAAGAACCGCTGCACCACCAAATTCAGGATGTGAGCCAAACAGGGAACATGGGTCAAGTGTCCCTGTCGGAGGGCGGAGAGGAGGTTGGTGCCATTGTCGCATACAAAAATTCCTGGCTGAAGCTGGCGTGGAGTCGACCACCTCTGAGCCTGCCCCTGCAGAGCTGACAGAATCTCTGCCCCAGTGTGACTCCTGTCCCCTAAGCAGACCAACTCAAGCACCGCATGGCATCTTTTTGCCTTGTGCTTACGTAGCCCCTTGAACGCCTATGGAGCACTGCTGGTTCAGAGGAGAAATCTGCAGAGGAAGAGGCCATAGAGGAAGAAGAAGAGGAGGGGGTGGAGGAGAGAGCTGTGTCAGAATCACCACTAGCATTTTGGAGGCATGGTGGTGGAACAATCTCCAACAATACTGAACCCTTTCCTGCATCCTTCCCAGCTGCCAACAGAGTTAACCAGTGCTCCATGAAAGAAAGGTAACGTCCCCGTCCATGCCTGCTGGACCATGAGTCAGCGGTAATATGCACCTTACCGCTGACCTCCCTGTCCAACGAGGCCAAGACATTGCCTTCCACATGCTGGTAGAGAGCCGGAATGGCCTTCCGTGAAAAGAAATGGCGTTTGGGAACCTGCCACTGAAGTACCACACATTCCACAAATTCACGAAAGGGGGCAGAGTCTACCAGCTGAAAAGGCAGCAGTTGCAGTGCTAGCAATTTGGCCAAGCTAGCATTCAGACGCTGAGCATGTGGATGGCTGGGACCGAATTTCTTTTGACGGTTTAGCAACTGGGGTAGGGAAATTTGCCTGCTAAAATTGGATGTTGGTGTACCGCTAGTAGATTGGCTGCAAGTACTTGGGACACCTATTTCTATACCTTCATTCCTCTCAGTGCAGGTTTCTGAGAGGACTGGAGGTATAGTGGGGTTGGAGATCCCGGCTGATGAGGAGCAAGGAGAGATCCGCCTTGTTCTTTGATGTGGGTCTTTTAAGTGCTGTTGCCAACGGACTGCATGGGAGGTTGTCATATGTCTGGTCAAGCATGTGGTGCCCAAGCGGCTGCTGTTTTGGCCATGCTTGATATACTTCAGACATAGGTTGTAAACAGCAATGGTGCAATATGCTGCACACGTGTCAAAGGCCTACACCAAAGAACTTTTCAAAATATACGGGGAGTCAGCAGCACCCTGCACCTGCTTAGCTCTGCGGTGTGATGCAATAGGGTATGAAAAGGAGGGGGGTTGGGAGGCGCCAACTCTATAGATACTGACAGATAATGTTAATATAGTGCAGAATACACACTTACTGGTTCGTAGCTTCAGAATGGGGTGGCGGTGTCCATGAAACATAAAGATGTCCTGTGATATGCTGGTGCTGGGGTGCAGGCTTCGGTGGCCGTCTCTGAGCTCAGGGGAAGTTTTACTCCTGGATGATAAGGCAGTTCAGCGGTCTCCAGTGTGTGGAAGCTCCACGCTAACCACCCTGGAACGCGGAAGCGGACGTGACGTCAGCGGTGCACAGAGAGCATCCAAACATAGATAGTGGAATGTACAGGCTACGTGCTCGGGGCTCACAGCTCCTTCTACTGGCCTGTCAGCTCTCAGGAGGAAGCTGTGAGCCCCGAAACATAAAGGACTTCTTAATGTTTCATGGATACCGCCACCCCATTCTGAAGCTGCGAACCAGTAAGTGTGTATACTGCACTATATTAACATTATCTGTCAGTATCTATAAAGTTGGTGCCTTCCAACCCCCCTCCTTTGCTTGCTGACAGAGGTTTTTGGACACCCTCTGAGGATGGCTGCCTCTTCTCCTTTGTTTTTTCTATATTATCTACATTAGATAAGCCATTTTAGCTAATATTACACCATCCTTTGAAGGCATCACAATATTTGGAGCACCGGAACCCTTTTCTTTTCTTTTACACACTGTACTGATGCAATAGGGTGGCTGCCCTTAAGCTGCCCCCTGGAGGGCATCCTGCCTCGTTGGAGATGTGCCTCCTCCTCCTCCTCTCTTCTATCAGGCACCCAAGTAGAGTCAGTGACTTCATCATCCCCTCCCTCCTCTTCACTGGAGCAAACTTGGCAGTATGCTGCAGCTAGGGGAACATGACTGCCAGTTTCTTGTCTTTCTTGGGCACCCCCTCTCTCTAGGCTCACGTTACTCCCTTCGTCAACCTGGGTACCATCATCGGAGCATTCAAATCGTGGTGCATCCTCGTGCAGCATGTACCTGACACTGTGGTCGAATAATTCGGGGGACTCCTCCGTGCATGATGGTGGGGCTAGGGAAGGAGTGACTGTTGACATGGAGCCGATGGAATAGTCCGCTTTGGAAGCTGCATTGGCAGACAAACTACTCTGAGCCTGGGTGACAGATGATGAGGAGGATGAGGATGGCTTTATTATCCATTCCACCAACTCTTCTGCATGTTGTGGATCAATAACACGGCCAGCTGCAGAAAAAAAGGACAAGTGTGCCCCGCGGCCACGTGCAGAGGATGCACCGTGTCCACAACCAGCACTGTTGACTGTAGACTTAGAGCCTGCTTGCCCTCTTTTAGTGGCCTGTGAGCGTCTGCCTTCCCGACATGCTGTAAATTTTGTTTAGCAAAACCACACTACGCTGTATTGTGTACTGTGTACACCACCAGAATAGTAGTAGCAACTGCACTATGGGTGCACAGTACTGTGTACACCACCAGAAGTGTAATAACAACTATGGGTGCACTGTATTATGTACTGTGTACAGCACCAGAAAAGTAGTAGCAACTGCACTATGGGTGCACGGTACTGTGTACACCACCAGAAGTGTGATAGCAACTATGGCACTGTATTGTGTACTGTGTACACCACCAGAAAAGTAGTAGCAACTGCACTATGGGTGCACGGTACTGTGTACACCACCAGAAGTGTATTAACAACTATGAGTGCACTGTATTGTGTACACCACCAGAAAAGTAGTAGCAACTGCACTATGGGTGCACTGTATTGTGTACACCGCCAGAAAAGTAGTAGCAACTGCACTAGGGTTGCATGGTACTGTGTACACCACCAGAAGTGTAATAACAACTATGGGTGCACGGTATTGTGTACACCACCAGAAAAGTAGTAGCAACTTCACTATGGGTGCACGGTACTGTGTATACCAACAGAAGTGTAATAACAACTATGGGTGCACTGTATTGTGTACTGTGTATGCCACCAGAAAAGCAGTAGCAACTGCACTATGGATGCACGGTACTGTGTACACCACCACAAGTGTAATAACAATTATGGGTGCACTGGATTGTGTACTGTGTACACCACCAGAAAAGTAGTATCAACTGCACTATGGGTGCACGGTACTGTGTACACCACCTTAAGTGTAATAACAATTATGGGTGCACTGGATTGTGTACTGTGTACACCACCAGAAAAGTAGTAGCAACTGCACTATGGGTGCACGGTACTGTGTACACCACCAGAAGTGTAATAATAATTATGGGTGCACTGGATTGTGTACTGTGTACACCACCAGAAAAGTATTAGCAACTGCACTATGGGTGCACTGTATTGTGTACTGTGTACACCACCAGAAAAGTAGAAGCAACTGCACTAGGGGTGCACGGTATTGTGTACACCACCATAAGTGTAATAGCAACTATGGGTGCACTGTATTGTGTACTGTGTACTCCACCAGAAAAGTAGAAGCAACTGCACTATGGGTGCACAGTATTGTGTACACCAACTGAAGTGTAATAGCAAATATGGGTGCACTGTATTGTGTACTCCACCAGAAAAGTAGTAGCAACTGCACTATGGGTGCATGGTACTGTGTACACCACCAGAAGTGTAATAACAACTATGGGTGCATTGTATTGTGTACTGTGTACACCACCATAAAAGTAGTAGCAACTGCACTAGGGGCGCACGGTATTGTGTACACCACCAGAAGTGTAATAGCAAATATGGGTGCACTGTATTGTGTACTGTGTACTCCACTAGAAAAGTAGTAGCAACTGCACTATGGGTGCATGGTACTGTGTACACCACCAGAAGTGTAATAACAACTATGGGTGCACTGTATTAAGTACTGTATACACCACCAGAAGAGTAGTAGCAACTGCACTATATGTGCACGGAACTGTGTACACCAACAATAGGGCACACCCTAATCACCCCAAGCACATTAGCATTATCACTCTGTGTGCTGGTGGGGAGATGGGAAATATCTCCCTCTGCTCAGTTCTGACATTAATAAAGTGCTACCATACCTTTCTTTCACTGCATCGGCTCTGCCATAAGAGTGTGTGTGTGTGTGTATGTAATATACATATACACATACATACACGCGCATGTGTGTTTGAGCTTTGGGGTGCACATCCTAATGCAATAGGCTGCGCACACCTATGCTTAGGTCTATAGCTGCACTACAACAGATTAAATCAGATATCTCTGTATAGTGCTGACAACAATGGGTGGCTTGCAACAGTGCCCAAAGGAAGTGTTAGCAGCACCACAGTCAATGTGGCCACCCATCCCAGTTTCCCAGCACACTGATTTAATGATCTCCATAGAGGGGATCAGGCTGGGCATTGCTGCAGAAGGTGATAACCCAAGAAGGTTGTTTATGCCATTAGGAATAAATGAGAAGGGCATATAGATGTGCTGATACTGAATGTGGTGGTGAACTAAAAGTCCCAGCACACCCTGCAGATCCCCCATCAGCTAGCATTAGACCCGGTCCCTAGCTCTGCTGTAGTCCCTCCATGCCTAGTGCTGAACGGACAGCGCACCAAGCTCTATGACAGCCTATGCACCCGACACACCACCATGCATCCTGATGGAAATGAACCACTTCTAAAAATGTCATCTAATATCCATTGACTTTAAGAGGGGCTGCTTGACCATCTGAACTGAATGAGGAATTTGTGTTCTTGCAGGGCAAAGCAGCTGCGTTTATTCCCTTTGCAAATTCATGCTCTGCTCTCCCCTAAGAAAAAAAAGGGCAATGAGCATTAGAGAGTATGAAGAGCCTGTAGGAGGAGCCCACAAGGAATCCATCTATAGGTAGCAGAATCACATTAAACTTTCTCTGCTTGGCAGCCTACCACAGATGCATCTGTTTGGGAGCTTGCGCTTTCCAAGGTTGAAAATTGAATAATGCATTCATGTTATCTCACTGGCTGAAAGAAGCTTAAGAATGCTAGAGCAGTTGTGTAATACTCAGAAGTGTGCTTTCAGTGTCGCTTTAATTAAATACTAAAATATCATCTTTTCTGTCAAGTCCAGCCAACACAGCATGTATTAATAAAGTTTTAGACTATATAGAGTATGGGTTAGATGTAGGGTTGCCACCTGTCCGGGATTCACCCTGACAGTTCGGGTTTGGAATCATGCGTCCGGGTTTCAGACTGCCTGAAACCCGGAAACATTACTCAGACTGGACTATGGCTTCCCAGCAGGTTTGCTGGCTGCAGTTGGCTAAGCTGAGAGTGTCTGTTACACTCTTTTTTTTACACTGCCCAAAGCCAACACTAACAAAACTAACAATTCCCCTACCCCACCCCCACCCCCACGCTGACAGGCGAGGAGAGAGGGCTCAATCTGCACCTCTTTCTCCCACCCCTACCCCTCTGTGTCTGTCCACACTCCAGTCCACGGCACTGTGCCTCAGAAAAGGAAAGTGGGGGCCAGGAATTGGAAGTCTAGCAGCCTCAAATACATCTGAATGAGAGGTGCTGACTGCCAAGGGGTGAGTGAGCTCACCATCCATCCCTGTCTGTGACTGAGGTCTCCCCCCCTTCTCTCTCCTGCCTCTGAGTGAGTACACTAAGGTAAATCAGGGTTCTCAGAGCACCCCTTACATCAGAGTTCCTCTTTACACCAGAGGCCACAGTGTTCCCCCTTACAGCAGATTCCTCTCTGTACATCAGAGTTCTCAGTGTTCCCCCCTTAAATAAGGGTTCCCAGAGCATCCCTTAGAGTCCCTAGAGTTCTCCCTTACATCAGAGTCTGCAGAGTGCCCCCTTACAGTGAAAGGGAACTCTGCAAGTTCAGATGTAAAAGGGGAACTCTGTGGATTCAGATGTAAAGGGGGAGTCTTGTTATTAACATCATATGATTAGAAATGTTATTTAATAGCAAAATATATGTATAGTTTATAATATAAAAAAAAAAATTGCTGTGCGCTGCTAAAGTGTTCGGGTTTGATGTGAAGAAAAGGTGGAAACCCTAGTGAGATGGCAGCATGGGCAGTGGGGTGCGTTAAAGAATTTGGTTTCTTGAAATGTGCTTGCTTTTTGTTGTATTCCTTTTTTTTTCTTTTGCCGAAATGAAAAGGCCTAATAAAAAATAATGTAAAATAAATATGATTGATTGCTCAACTCTACAGTTTCCGGAAATCGGGCCTCCGTGGCATTTCATCTTTCAGTGGGGTCTCTAGTCCTCTATGGACTAAGGTTAAAGTGTTACCAAACCCAGGACCCTGCATTCACTATATCTGGTCTCCCACATTACACAGAACATAGAAATGCAAATATTTTAGTAATTATAAACTTCTAAATAACTTTTCTCATCAGCAGTATATAGCAGTCTTGTGGCGTGCATCAGTCTCTGCTTAAAGCTTGTAGGAGAAGTTTTCATTCTCCCTTGACCCTCTGTCTAGACAGTGCTGATTGGCCCTGTGCTGATCACATGCACCCTCCAAAGAAAAAAAAACTCTCTAGCAAACTGAGCATGTGCAGCCTGACTCCTAATACTCTGTTCTATCACAAGATGGGTTGGGGTCAGTTAAAGCGGACCTTCACTCAATTTTTCAACTTTCCATCTATTAAATATTCTGTAGCATCCCAGATAGAAAGCAATTGAGCTCCAAGTCTGAAAATGACATGCTAAGTTATTGCTAGACTTGCCAGGCTTCACAAGTTTGTTGCACAATTGCAGCAAGCCCGCATTGCATGACTCTAGATCAGGGATATGCAATTAGCGGACCTCCAGCTGTTGCAGAACTACAAGTCCCATGAGGCATAGCAAGACTCTGACAGCCAAAGCATGACACCCAGAGGCAGAGGCATGATAGGACTTGTAGTTTTGCAACAGCTGGAGGTCCGCTAATTGCATATCCCTGCTCTAGATCAACTTTCTTTGCAAACATTCTGCAAGTCTGCTGCAAGTTCTGGTTCAGTTATGTTGTGCAATAGTCATCCCACCACAGGGGGTCACTGTGGCTGAATTTTCATGCTGTAAACTTGCAGAGCTCTTGCTGTAGACTTACCACTGCAACTTTGCTCTTGCTAGAGACTTGTCACACAAATTTGCTACAAATTGGAAAAGTGTCAAATAGAACTTGTGCTTCAAGCACTCTGCAAGTGTACAACTTGCCAGTGAAAATGTGCAGCAAGTTAACAAGAGTCACAGTTCAACATTGCCACAAATTTGTGGCAAGTTATCCTTGCTATCTGGTTTAGGCGTGCACACGGGGTGTGCCAGGTGTGCCTGAGTACCCCCCAATTACCCTGTGTGGCATGCGCAATATATATATATATATATATATATATATATCTACACATACACATGCATGTGTGTTTGAGCTTTGGGGTGCACACCCTAATGCAGTAGGCTGCGCACACCTATGACACCAACAGAAGTGTAATACCAACTATGGGTGCACTGTATGGTGTACTGTGTACACCACCAAAAAAGTAGAAGCAACTGCACTAGGGGTGCACGGTATTGTGTACACCGCCTGAAGTATATTAGAAAAAAGTACACCAGGAATGGCCTGCTGTCAGATAAAGGCTACACTGGATGCAGTGTATAAATATATATATATATATATATATATATATATATATATATATATATATGAAATGCCCTGCAGCTAACTGAATAACCTGCCTGCCAGTACACCAGGAAATAGGCTACACTGATGCAGTATATATATATATATATATATATAAAACAAAAAAAGCGTGACAACTTTGAAAAAAACACAATATTTTGTACTTTTTGCTATAATAAATATCCCTATTTTTTTTTTAAAAAAGCAAATTCTTTCCTCAGTTTAGGCTTTTATTTATGTATTCTTCTGCATATTTTTGGTAAAAAAAAAATTGCAACAAGCGTATATTGATTGGTTTGCGCAAAATTTATAGCGTCTACAAAATAGGGGATAGTTTTATGAAATTTTTTTATTCATTCGTTTTTTATTAGAAATGGCGGCCATCTGTGATTTTTATCGTGACTGCGACATTATGGTGAACGCATTGGACACTTTTCATGCTATTTTGCGACAATTGTCATTTATACAGTGATCAGTGCTATAAAAATGCACTGATTACTGTGTAAATGACACTGACAGGGAAGGGGTTAACCACTAGGGGGTGAGGAAGGGGTTAAGTGTGTCCTAGGGAGTGATTCTAACTGTGTGGGGTGCTGGGCTACCACTGACACAACATTGATCACTGCTACCAATGACAGGGAGCAGTAGATCACTGTCTTGTCACTAGGCAGAACAGGGAAATGCATCTCCCTGTTCTGTAGCTCCGTGACACGATCATGGGACACCGGCGGATATCGAGTCCGCGGGTCCTGCGGGCACGCTTACGGAGCTCACGGCAGGGGCGTGCTTGCGCCTGCAGGGCGAAAAATTCAAAGCAACGTACAGGTATGTTGCTTTGGTGCAGCCGTGCCATTCTGCCGACGTATATGTACAGGAGGTGGTCAGCAAGTGGTTAATAAAGAAAAAGTGATTATAAAAAAAAACCCAATCGTTTAGAAAAAAATGTACCAGCTGTGTCAAGAATCCAGTGGATTCCTACGACTGGATTCACAAGTGATTGCTGACAGTTGTGGCTGCTGAGTCTGTACCAAGCAATGACAGGCTGACAGTGGCCATAGCTATCCGCAGCTGTCTGCCATTGTTCAGATGTATTCACACAAAAAGCGATTGGTTGCAGTTAGGGACAGAAGATCAGCCCCACACGCAAACAGCTTGCTTCCAGGGGCAATAATTTGTCCAATACCACAGGACATCCCCCTATGTTTGACTACATCCGAACTACTGTGGCATAGTTGCCAACATTGTAAAAAAAAATTTCGGGACACTTTTTTGGCTGTAGGCGGAGTCACACTATAATTAGGGGGCGGGGCATGCATTTGTAGGCGTGTCATAGGGAAAATAAAGATGCAAAAAGGGCGTGGTTTATGTCAATAGTGGGCGTGGCTTGCATGGGCGTGGCTCAAATGGGGTGTGGTTAGAGTCTGAGATGAATGAGGGATGGAGAGGGAAAGGGGGAATGGGGGGTAGAGGGAGAGGGATGGAGGGACAGCAGACCCAGATCCTACACCACAATAGCAATGTGTATTCCAAAGTTGAACAATCAGCAGATAAAGATACTCCAAACACCTGGTGTTGGTGCTTCAATCATACTGGCACATGGTTGTTATGGTGTCAGGATGATTGAAGCGCATTATTTCTATTATTACATTGTAATAAAATGGAATCATTCAACTCACCATAATGCAAAATCAGTGGGACCACTGAGCGTGTCACCTGCCACGTCGCCTGACACCAGATGCCATCAGGTTCCCCCAGCAGAGTCTATCCTTACATCAGGTGCCCCCAGCAGAGTCCGTACTTACAGCAGGTGCCCCCAGCAGAGTCCGTCCTGACATAAGGTGCCCCAACAGAGTGCCTCCTCCCATCAGGCATTTTCAGCAGAGTGCCTCCTTACATCAGGTGTCCCCAGGACAGTACCTCTTACATCAGGTATCCCCAGTGGAGTGCCTCTTAAATCAGGTGTCCCCAGTACAGTACCTCTTACATCAGGTGTCCCCAGCGGAGTGCTTCTTACATCAGGTGTCCCCAGCAGAGTGCCTCTTACATCAGGTGTCCCCAGCGGAGTGCCTCAAATCAGTGCTGGCTGCAGTCTAGCTACATCTCCTCAAGAGTGGTGACAAGGGAGGAGAGGTGTGTGGGTGGAGGCATGGTGACTTGGGGTGTTACAGGCTGACTTGGGGAAGGGTGGAGGCATGGTGGTGATTTGGGGGTGCAGGCATGATGGTGACCTGGGGGGTGCAGGCATGGTGGTGACTAGGCCGGAGGGGGTGCAGGCATGGCGGTGACTAGCCTGGAGGGAGTGCAGGCATGGTGATGACTTGGGGAAGGGGGTGCAGGCATGGTGATGATTTGGGGGGAGGGGGTGCAGGCATAGGGGGATGGGGATGCAGGCATGATGTTGTCATGGAGGGGAGGCGGGTGCAGGCTTGATGTTGACATGGGGGAGGGGGTGCAGGTATGGTAGTGACATGGGGGGTGAACGGGTATGGTGATGACATGGGGGAGGGGGGAAGGTATAGTGGTGACATGGGGGGAGGGGGCTGCAGGTATGGTGGTGATATGGGGGGAGGGGGTGCAGGTATAATGGCGACATGGGCAGAACAGGTATGGTGATGACATGGGGGGGCAGGTATTATTTATTTATTTCAGGTACTTATATAGCGCCGTCAATTTACGCAGCTCTTTACATATACATTGTACATTCACATCAGTCCCTACCCTCAAGGAGCTTACAATCTAAGGTCCCTAACTCACATTCATACATACTAGGGACAATTTAGACAGGATCCAATTAACTTACCAGCATGTCTTTAGAGTGTGGGAGGAAACCGGAGTACCCGGAGGAAACCCGCGCAGGCACAGGGAGAACATGCAAACTCCAGGCAGATAGTGTCGTGGTTGGGATTCGAACCAGCGACCCTTCTTACTGCTAGGCGAAAGTGCTACCCACTACACCACTGTGCCGCCCAGTATGGTGGTGATATGGGGGGGAGGGGGCTGCAGGTATGGTGGTGATATGAGGGGGGAGGGTTTGCAGGTTATGGTGGTGACATGGGGGGGAGGGGGGGAAGCAGGTATGGTGATGACACGGGGGGAGGGGGGAAGCAGGTATGGTGGTGACACGGGGGGAGGGGGGAAGCAGGTATGGTGGTGACACGGGGGGAGGGGGGAAGCAGGTATGGTGGTGACACAGGGGTAGGGGGGGAAGCAGGTATGGTGGTGACATGGGGGGAGGGGGGAAGCAGGTATGGTGGTGACACAGGGGGAGGGGGAAGCAGGTCTGGTGGTGACACGGGGGAGAGGGGGGTGCAGATATGGTGGTGACACAGGGGAAGGGGGGAAACAGGTATGGTCATGACATGGGGGGACGGGGTGCAAGGGGGAGCCAAGACCATCAGTGCACTGTCCCGAGCCAGCAGAGCCCCAGTCCGTCCATCAGTGTGACTGTGTCCCTGCTCATCGCAAGGGGGAGCCAGAACCATCAGTGCACTGTCCCCAGCCAGCGAGCCCCGGTCCTTCCATCAGTGGCGCTTGTCGGACACTGTCACACACAATAAAAAGTGACCTGTTTACGGAGACCATAATCTTTTATAGGGCCTGTCCCATGAGTCATTATACCTGGCAGTGGTTATATCTTCAATATTGATACTTATATGTACACTGTGCTTAGCATATTCATGTTTTTGATTTTCTGTTTTTGTTGTTGTTTCTTTTATGTATTTTAACTTAGAATCTCTAGCTCCTGAGGAAGCGTTCTGTGTAACGCGAAACATGTAGAGCAACTAGAGAACATTTCACCGTGGATTACCAAACCTGCTGCATCTTGTTTGCTATAACCATGTGCCTGTCTACTGTTCAATGCCCAGGGGAAGTATCTCTCCTCTATATGGACTAAGTGATATATTTGTACATTTATAATTTCCCTAATGCTACATAAGCTTGCAGGATAGGATCCATACGGTGTATTATTACTAGGGTTTATATCAAGCCTGAATTGTTTTTAATAATCTATGTGTGTCCATTGTCTTTTCATAATTTTCTAATAAAATACCCCTATCAAATTTACTTTTTGTAGTTTAATACTATTGTGCCTTCAAAGTCCCATTCCTAGATTCTTTCTACTCACAAAAAGTGGCCTGTGAATAAACATATATATATATGCGTGTATCACAAACACAGTGAAGAGTGCAACAAATAATGTCCACCTATGATCAAACAAATAAAAAGATGATATAAAAAAAAATATAACAAACAGTGAAATCCAGAGTTAACCAAATGAGTTAAAATGTGAAATAGACCATATGGATAAATAAATCTGGATAAATAAAGGTAGAGACAGTCTATATCATTGATGTTAAAGATATTGGAACATTGCATTATGATCAAACATTGATCATAGGTGGACATTATTTGTTGCACTCTTCACTGTGTTTGTGATACACGTATATATATGTTTATCAACAGGTCACTTTTTATTTAGCGCAGCTTCATTCCCTTTACATTTAATGATGTAATGATTGCCCAGCTGCAATTATTTGGTCTTTTATAGTCACCTGGAGTTCAGCTTTAATCCCTTTCCGCCAAGCCCTGGCATCCCTTCAAATGGATTGGGATCTGGGGGCCCCCTTGACTTCCCAATCATCTGACCACTGTGAATGGTTCAGAAACACACACAGATCTATAGCTCCGCCCAAGACTGGCCACTCCTCGCTTGACGCATTTCACCACTCCTGGCTTCTCCTATCCTTGTGAGCAAGCTAGGACTGGGGAAACGCACCAGAGAAGGTTGGTTTTGGGTTGGAGGCATCGTTGTATGCAGTCAATTCACTGATTATTAAAAATACTGCAAGAAGAGATAATTGTAATGCGGCTGATATTTTTTCCTGTTTTCAAAGAAGAGTGGAGATGAAGTGTGGTGGCCGGGAACCCGTGTTGTCCATGTGCAGGTGAGGCCAGTGTTGAGCGTAGCTATAGATCTGTGTGTGTTTCTGAGTGTGGCTGATATTTTTTCCCATTTTCACTGTAATTGGCTGTCACAGTGGTCCATACATCCCAACTGTCCCTCATTTGGAATCAAACCCCTCTGTGCAGTGCCGGGACAAGGTCATCTACTGTAGAGCCCAGGGCAAACATGCCAAACTGCGCCCCCCCCCCCCAAGATGCATGAGCAATTAGGTGTCAGCCAAAATCCACAAGCGCTGAAAACCGAGTACTAATCTGCAGGATTACCCCCTAAGCATAAATTCCTCCCCCTCCCAGTACAAATCTTCCCTCCCTATCCTTTACCCCTCAAATTTCCCCTCCAAGTACACTTCCTCTCCTCCCCCACGCCAAATCCCCCCTCCCAGCACAAACCCCCCCCAGTCCCCCTCCTAGAACAAATCCTCTCCCCTCCCAAATTTCCCCTCCTGGCAAAATACCCCCCAATCATCCCTACTAGCACAAATCCCCCCCCCCCCCAAAATTTCCTTTCCTAGCACAATTCTCCCCCTCCACCATATCACCTGTTCTAGCACAAATCCCGATCCCCCTCCTAGCACAAATTTTCTTCCCCCATCCCCCCACCCAGCACAGATCCCTCTAAATCACCACTCCTAGCAACCCCTTTTCAACTCCTAGAACAATGCTTACCCCCTGCTGCTCCCCAAGTTCCCCCTTCCAACACAAATTACCTCCCCCACAATCTCCTCACGGCGCCCCCAACCTCACATGATACCACAATGCCCAGGGCAGCTGCCCCTCCCGCCCACCCCCTTGTCCCAGCCCTGGCTCTGCAGCCTCAGTTGTCCTTCATTTTGGACAGATGTGTTGGCCTCAGGACTGACGGCTCATGGGGCCCCCGGGCAGTAGGAGATTATGGGGCCCCCAGGCAATAGACTATGGGGCCACACAGTATACACACATACAGTATACACACACAGACACACAATATACACACACAGTATACACACACAGTATACACACACAGAATACACACACTGAAAAGGTACTGGAGAGGCGGGGCAGCTATAATCTTGGGATTTTTAAAAAACACAGATTTTTACATAATGTCCCTGGTTTTTATGAGGCTGGCAACCCTGATGGGGCCCCTTAGTGGCATGGGGCCCTCGGGCAGTGCCAGAGTGCCCGAATGGTCAGTCCGCCCCTGGTTGGCCTCTATAATAAATTATAATAAATGCAATAAACTACCAAAAGTGGTACACTACACTAAACCTTTCACCTTTTATTGTTTTAAAAATCCACTCTAAAGGAAACATAATGCCAAAAAAAAAATCCCTTTTGGGTTCAACCAACCACTTTCTGCCTATTAATTCTTCATGGGCCCCATAACTGAGGGCGTCGCAGGGGTGTGTCCCTTGCCTGCACATTTTGTGCTAGAGGTTGTCCCTCTTTTCCATCTTAGAAAGTAGGGGGGGTATGGTGGTCAGATGATCTGGAGCTCACCCCACCAGCTGGCCATAAAGACCCATTTAAAGCAACGTATAGGCAGGTGCAGTCTACTTTCTCCACTGTAGGTGGCACTCTCTGCAGCGGCATTGCAGAGGGAGAGGAAGTCAAGAGGAAAATGGTTCCTCTATGGTTTTCTGGGTCACTGGGGAAGCTATCCGATTGGATGCTTCCGCCCCCCTTTGACTCTGGTGGCCATCTTGGGTCAGGCAGAGCCTATTTAAGACCCTGGCTTTTTCACTGCACTCCACCTACACAATGAGACCGAGAGGTGTCTTTGACAGACCAATCACTGTGCTGGGAGTGTGTGGTGAGCACCATCCCAGCACAGAAACCACGACCATCCATGGATGCAGTACGTGCGACACAAGAATTTCATGGTGACTTCAGATCTCCAATATCCAGACATGCTGCATGGATGAGATGGAAAGGCTACATCTGGGTCACAACTGCATTTGAACCCTAAAAGACGATGATGTTCGTTTTGCTTTTTGTTTATTGATTGACATATCAGCTGACAGCAAAAATACAAAATTAGAACGGGTACAAAGTATTACAATTACAGACCATGCATGTATATAAAAGGCTCAGTGTGATCATTGGTTACAGGTAAGAAAATGATAAATGAGGAGGAGGAGGATTCAGAGGACGTGGATGACCGATTCTTCCATTGGATTTTCACAGCACCAGAAAGTCCAGAAAGTCCCCAGAAAGTCCAGAAAGTCCAGACACCAGAGATGTGTTGGGCCTTTCACTGTAAGGTCCCTTCCACCTCGTACTCTTCTGCAATCCCGAGGGTACTGAGCTCCTGGGGACTGAGCTTGGATCTGTAAAAATAAAGGAAGAAACTTACTATATCAAAAAACATCCGATTCTCATTACTCCCAACCTTTCACATCCATCTGGAACCAGTCCTGTTCTGAGCAGTTTTACAGCACTGATCATTCCAACACAAAGTACCTGAAATCAGCTGGTATCAGAGCCTAGGGGGAGCCGTGACATCACCTCCCACTGACACCAATGATGGGGCACTATTCCTCCCACTGATACCAATGATGGGGCACTATTCCTCCCACTGATACCAATGATGGGGCACTATTCCTCCCACTGACACCAATGATGGGGCACTATTCCTCCCACTGACACCAATGATGGGGCACTATTCCTCCCATTGACACCAATGATGGGCCACTATTCCTCCTACTGACACCAATGATGGGGCACTATTCCTCCCACTGACACCAATGATGGGGCACTATTCCTCCCACTGATACCAATGATGGGGCACTATTCCTCCCACTGATACCAATGATGGGGCACTATTCCTCCCACTGACACCAATGATGGGGCACTATTCCTCCCACTGACACCAATGATGGGGCACTATTCCTCCCACTGACACCAATGATGGGGCACTATTCCTCCCACTGATACCAATGATGGGGCACTATTCCTCCCACTGACACCAATGATGGGGCACTTTTCCTCCCACTGATACCAATGATGGGGCACTATTCCTCCCACTGATACCAATGATGGGGCACTATTCCTCCCACTGACACCAATGATGGGGCACTATTCCTCCCACTGATACCAATGATGGGGCACTATTCCTCCCACTGACACCAATGATGGGGCACTATTCCTCCCACTGACACCAATGATGGGGCATTATTCCTCCCGCTGACACCAATGATGGGGCACTATTCCTCCCACTGACACCAATGATGGGGCACTATTCCCCCCCACTGACACCAATGATGGGGCACTATTCCTCCCACTGATACCAATGATGGGGCACTATTCATTCTTCTAATACCAATGATGGGGCACTATTCCCCCCACTGATACCAATGATGGGGCACTATTCCTCCCACTAGTACCAATGATGGGGCACCATTACTCCCACTAATACCAATGATGGGGCACTATACCTCTCACTGATACCAAAGATGGGACACTATTCCTCCCACTACTACCAATGATGGGGCACATAAATCCCATTGATGCTGAAGCATTTTCTACTCCCACTGGACACAGTTCAACCCCCCTAAGGTCAGAAGGATAGTAAACTGGCCCTTTGTTTAGAAAGTTTGGAGACCCCTGATCCAGGGTGAGCTTTGAATAAAAAATATATAATATATAATCAATAAAAACATTTTTCTAGATGCCAGGCTGGCAGATATTAAAAAGCAGGATGCCCTATAGTTAGAACATAAAATTAAGCCATATGGACTATACTAGAACAGTGTTTATTAAAATAAGGGATCTATCCTACTGTAAAATCAGACCTTTAGGCTGGGTTCACACTAATGCCGGATGCGGCTCTCAGCAGGGGGTCCGGTGAGTCCCTGTTCTCTGTTTCAGGGACGAATCAGGGCTGAAAGTTTGCCCAAACTTGGCCCTGAAACTGAGCCAAAGATGCACAGGACTCCTGGGCAAGCCGCTCCGCAGCCGCCACGGAGATGTGTGAACCGGCTCCATAGAGAGCCGGTCACAATCTCCTGTCGAGCGAATTGGATGCGAGTAAACCCACATCCAATTCGAATTAGTGTGAACCCAGCCTTAAGACCCAGTGACCCCTCAATATGTCTTTGGCCTCTGGGAAGAAACCTAAGACAACAATATAACAATCTATATTCGGAGGGACAACCCTCCATCCAACACAGGTGTCACTATAATTCCATCCTTTACACCATAGGCGTGCACAGGGGGTGTGCCAGGTGTGCCTGGGCACACCCTAATCACCCCGTGTGGCGCAGATTCCCCAAAGCCCCATAACAGGGATCCTAAATTTTTTTTTTTTAAATAATAAAAAAGTTAAAATAAAAACCTACTGACACCATCCACTGCCCTACTGAAACCAACCTCTGCCCTACTGACAAGTCCACTGCTCTGCTCGCAAATGATTAACAGGTAGACTTTTTTGGCGCACAGTATATAGGCAAAGAACATGTCCCTGAACATGAAAATGATTGACTAAAACACACAAGTACTTTTCTAACCTTTAGTTTTCTTTTATATCGGCTTTTCAAAATAACGAAGAGAGAGAGAGAGAGAGAGAGAGAGAGAGAGAGAGAGAGAGAGAGAGAGAGAGAAGGAGAGAGAGAGGAAAGTGAGAGATATATATTTAAGGAGAGAGAGAGAGAGAGAGAGAGAGAGAGAGAGAGAGAGAGAGAGAGAGAGAGAGAGAGAGAGAGAGAGAGAAGGAGAGAGAGAGAAAAAGAGAGAGAGAGAGAGAGAGAGAGAGAGAGAGAGAGAGAGAGAGAGAGAGAGAGAGAGAGAAAGAGAGATAAAGGAGAGAGAGAGAGAAAGAGAGATAAAGGAGAGAGAGAGAGAATGAGAGATATAAGGAGAGAGAGAGAGAGAGAGAGAGAGAGAGAGAGAGAGAGAGAGAGAGAGAGAGAGAGAGAGAGAGAGAGAGAGAGAGAGAGAGAAATAAGGAGAGAGAGAGATTTAAGGAGAGAGAGAGACAGACAGAGAGAGAGAGAGAGAGACATACAGAGAGAGAGAGAGAAAGAGAGATATAGGGGGGGGGAGAGAGAGAGAGAGAGAGAGAGAGAGAGAGAGAGAGAGAAGGGGAGAGAAGGGGAGAGAGAGGGAGAGAGAGAAGGGGAGAGAGAGAAATAAGGAGAGAGAAAGAGAGATATAAGGAGAGACAGACAGACAGACAGACAGAGAGAGAGAGAGAGAGAGAGAGAGAGAGAGAGAGAGAGAGAGAGAATAAAAGGTTTAATGCAGAATAACACTTTTGGTAGTAAAATGGTTAATTTTGTATAGAGATGTACACATCAGACCAAAAAGAAGAACAGCTGAGGCTACAGGAGGGACGGAGGGATTGATCTCAAAAGAGGGACAGTTCCTCCAATTGAGGGACAGTTTTTGGAGCTATGCATTAAAGGCTCCTCATCTCTTATGCTATTCTCCAATGATATGACTTACTTTAATTTCTTTGCAAGATTTGTTTCCCCGATGGCTTCCAGCAGTTTAAGGGTTACGTTCAGGGCTTCTTCCTTTGTGTAGTGCTTGATCAGAAGACCTGGAACATCGATGCGGTCTGCTGTCTTCAGCTCGGCAACTGGAATGTGTTTGAGTGGCTTAAGGGTGTCCTCATCGTTCAGATACTCTTTAAATTCTTTAAAGCTTTGGTCCTTCATTTCTTTAAGAATGGAGTAAATAAGGTCCTTGCAGCTGCTCCTTGTAAGAGCCATTGTGAGTCCTCAGTAATGGAAGTGGGAATTGTGTAAGCCGTCCTTTCGCTTTCTATGTTCCTTCTATTTCCTTGTTCCCCTTCTGCCTAGTTCTTAGACAAGCCTTTACAACGAAGAATATTTCCTGCTGTCGTTTAACTGTAAACTGACTCAAGTCACGAAAGCTCCGTTTACCATAAGGTGACCAGATTTTAAAAATGAAATCCAGGGACATATTTTTTTTTTTTACTACCCTGTTTCCCCGAAAATAAGACCTAGCGTGATTGTCGGTGATGGCTGCAATATAAGCCCTACCCCCCAAATAAGCCCTAGTTAAAGTCCTTGTAGGTCTTATTTTCAGGGTAGGGCTTATTTTTGGGGAAACAGGGTAGGGCTTACTTGGGGGGTAGGGCTTATATTGCAGCCATCACCAACAATCACGCTAGGTCTTATTTTCGGGGAAACAGGGTAATAATGGCAGCAATCGACGACTCTTTGCCCGTCTCCGCCGCCGCCGCCACCCGCCTCACAGCCTGTCAAGTCTAAAGCCCCATACACACTATTAGATTTTCTGCTGATTTCTTCCTTCAGATTTACCAAAACCATATACTGTATTTTCCGCACCATAAGGCGCATCGGATTATAAGGCGCAATCTCAATTACGGGACTATTTCTGTACTTGACCCATACATAAGGCGCACTGCATTATAAGGCGCATGCTAAAACATTTGGTCTACAAAAAAAGGTAACGGAAGCAAAACAGTGAGTTTACTTGTACTTTATTCTACTATTCTACTATTTCCTACTGATCAACGGTATCACCAAAAGTAGATCGCCCAGCTCACAGGTAGGAGAAACACCGGCCACACTGCGCTGGGGATATAGTTCATGTGAAGGGACGAATGACTTCACGGTCCTTACGGGGAATAGTCAGTAGTCTCAATGAGATCGGGGCGCTCCGCTCACACAGCGATACACACACCAGCCGTGTAGCACTGGAAGTAGGAACCCACATGATGTGGCTCCAGGCTCAGAGCGCATCAACAGTGTGCTAGTGCCCAGGTGTAAAAGGGGTTTGATGGATCTGTTTAGATTGTAGATCTCCTTCAAAGTAGAGTGGTTGGTATATCGCTGCCAGCGTACGTCCCTGTGTCAGAGCGGGAAATGATTTTGGAACTCGGTGCACACATAAGGCGCACCGGATTATTAGGCGCGCGGCCGATTTGGGGGAAAATATAAGGCTTTTCGGTGCGCCTTATAGTGCGGAAAATACGGTAATATGAGGTCAAACCTTCAAACCTTAGGAATTTCAATTTGTATGCAATCAGGCAGGCCCTTGCACTACATGGTTTTGGTAAATCTGAAGACAAAAATCAGCAGAAAATCTGATAGTGTGTATGGGGCTTTACTCTCCGGGCCCCGGCTACTACTGGGTGGGGAGCAGAGGAAGATCACTCCGCCAGGGAAGGCAAGGAGATAAACAGGCAGGTGGCTGGCCGGGACTTGAGCCAAGGCAGAAGAACATGCGAGCGGAGCTGAAAACTGAAGAAAACTCAGCGAAACTGAAGAAATAGTCCCTTCCGCTCCGACCAGCACATGATCATCAGAAAGGGGCACAGATAATGGAAAAAATACACCCCCATAAGCTAGTAGGAGAGGCAGAGGAGGGGGGGTGCAATTCAGATTTTTTTTTCTTATTCTGCACGGGCTGTCTTTGAAATTGCCCCAGCCCCTGTTCAAATCCAGTCCGGGGACAAAACCGGGGACAGACTTGGTCCGGGGACAGTGTCCTCAATCCGGGGACTGTCCCCAGGAACCGGGGGATGTCTGGTCACCCTAGTTTACCAGTTAATAAGGTCCAGTTTCCATCCCGGCATTTGTTTGGTATACATTACTGGCTTGATTTCTACATTCATGTGGGGATTTCAGTGAAATCCCTATTGTGCCTCGGACAGAACAATAATCTATTTTCTGCTTTCTCCTCAAACTCACCATTGCCACTTGCAGTGGAACAGAAGAGGTTACACATTACAGTGGAAATACAGTCCCTTACAGAAACACATCCCTGGGTTTCATATTTAGCATCAAAGGCACTCTTTAGATTTCCAATGCACCTCCACACGACAAATGTTGGTGTCAGTGACAGATTCATGCACCAAAGTGGAGGTGCACAAATAGTGGAGTGTTCGTATGGACACTCTGGCCTCAGTACAGCAAGGCCCCCCCACCGCTGAACAAAATTAGACGTAATTAAGACTTATGCCCCGTACACACGATCGTCCGACTTTTTTCGCTGACTGTTCGCAAGTAGAAATTGGATTGGTTACTAAAGTCATGAAAATTCTCGTACGAAGGAAAACAAAATTGGAAGTGATGTCATGTGTTGTAATGTATTTGTATTGTATTTGCGGACGTCATATGTACTGATTAAACGAAAATCGTACGATCTGGCATTATACGAGAAAAACTTTCGTGCACGTCCGATAAAATAATATCGGATGAACCGTCATGATCGGCTCTCGAAAGCTCTGTACTAACGATCCCATTGTCGTACGATCGAATCAGAAGCGGTATTTTTCGTTCCGATTTTCGGATCGTGTGTACGGGCCATTACTCTAAATTGGCGTACAGAGACAGGCAGAGTGCCTGTTCCTGTACACAGTTTATCAGGGCAGCATATTTGCTGCTGTTACTCCCTCCCTGTTACTGATTGTTAGGGATGCTGTTGGCTTCATAGCCGACAGCCTCCTAACAAGCAATGATGCTGCTGTGGATGGAGCTGTGGATATTCGCCCACTGCTACTCCCTCACTGTCATTGGTTGTTAAGGACGCTGTGGGCTTCTCTGAAAGGCGACTCTATTTTTCTAAACCAAAATGCTGTGATCCATATTGGTGAGTTATTAATTTAGAGTAGTATCAAAAAATAAAAGCAACGCTTCGGAGCCACACAGGACCCCTTAATCAGACATGTGACACATGCCTGATGAAGGGGTCCTGCGAGGCTTCTGAAACGGCGCTTTTATTTTTTGATACGTGATTAAAGTTTTGGACCCAATTTTGGAGATCCTGGTGTGCTGGTGACACTTCCTTCTCATGATTGCAGTCGGTTCCAGCCATTGGTCATTTCAGCACCCAATACAGCCGTTTGTGCAGGAATGTGTGCGTTGGGAGTATTGCATTGGAAATTAAAGAGAACCTGTCAAAAAGGAATGATATCACATAGGGGACCTGTAGCGCCCTCCTAGGTAGGTGCTAGAGTAAGTGCATTATAGCTTTTGGTTTCTTTGCCTAACAGAGAAACAGTAGGTAAATGTATGTGCTGTCTGCTTAACAGAGAGCTGTGATTGTTTGGCAGAGTCTGCTCTGGTGGTGCTCCTGCTGTCTTGAAGTTCATACTGGTCTAGCAGCTATGGAATGTGCTGGACAGTGGGTGGAAATCATCCAGATGAGGGCATGAATATCCATACAGACCTGGCCAATTAGAAGGGGCATGCTGGGGGTCTGTATTTATATTTGATGAGCACATGGGCTTTGGGTCTTCTTCTACATGGATAGGACCAGGTGGGGAGGGGGCTGCCGCCCCTCCTCAGCACAGGCTGCCATGCGGCCTCATGTGGGCGATCTGAGGGGCCTAAAACATTGAAGCTGAACCCCATGGTTCTTGTGAGAGCTGACTAAGGGGGGATGTCCATGGATCCTGTCCGGTATAGTGGAGGAAGGTGACCTGCAACCAGGGCCTTGTGAGTACAGACCCTCTAAAGGGATCCTAGAGACTGGTGTTGCTAAAATCCCTCTCTTGGTGCTAGAAGTCAGCATATTGGGTGTAAGCTAAAGGGGACACTGGCTGGTGTCTTGAAGAAGCAAAGTCCACTAAATTCTTCCTACTACAAAGAGACTTTGCTTTATTCTGTACAGTCTGCTGCAAAGTTCTATTGAGAAAGTTGTCCTCACCTGTGAATAGTTAATTTGAAGTATCCTACTAATTCCCTTCTCCTATCCAAGTTTTCCAAATAAAACACATCTACTGGACTGGTTATTGGAGACAACGAGCGGAAGAGTGTGTGCACCTGACTGGGTGAAAATACCCCGTGACTGGCTGCAGATTAAGCATCGGGAGACCTGGAAACAAAAAATATCAAGCAGCTCCTGTGGGGGTAGTGCTACACCCCTATGAGATATACTGTAAATATAATTTTAATAAAAAAAAGTATAAAAAATAAAGTTACACCCCTGTCCTTTACCGCCCCCCCCCCCCCAAAAAAAAAACGTGGAGCTTGTCCCGCCCCCCACATACATACCCACACACATATGAATGTAAACATTCCCTCTTGTACTTCTGAACATCCCATTCTCTGTGTTGTTCTTCATGTATTAGGGCTCGTTCACATGAGCTTTGCTTGGTCCACCTTCTTGCTTTGATCCGTGTTCAGATTGCTCTTCAGAGAGTTTTTAACAGGCAGTGGGTTGCACCTGACAGGCACTGTAACCGCTGAAAGCGATAGGGGGTATAACTTCTGCCGCAGCCACCCAAGGCTGCTGCTTCTGGAGCTAAAGGGGGTAGCAGTTGGGGGGGCTGTAAAAGCTTACTGCCTCCCAACCACTGTTGTGGACTGTGAGATCTCTTGGATGGTTTCCTTGAGTTTGCGTAGAAAAAAAGTGACCTTTATTTGAGTAAGCCACACTTGTTGTTTAAATTAAACAAAAAGAGATTACGAATTCAGTTGTATCCTCACAGGGCGACCTTGTGGATACACAGGTAAATGTGTGCTGACCGTTATTGAAAAAGACTATAGAGAATGAGGAAATGGACTTTGTAGGCACACGCATAAATAAAAATAATTGATGTTTTTTATTTGGAAAAAGGTAAAAAGCATAGTATTGCAAACACATATTAAAAAAAAAACCATAATATTAATAATCAACCCCAAAGACTCAAATAACACCTCCAAGATATATATGAATCCAGATTGGTGCAAAAAGAAGGATTAACTAGAAGTTTACCGGGCTGATATAGTTGCGACGTGGCAACATTAGCGCGACTAATTTAAACAACAGAGACTATAGAGAATGAGGAAATGGACTTTGTAGGCACGAGCGTAAATAAAAATAATTGAAGTTTTTTATTTGGGTAAAGTTAAAAAGCATAGTATTGCAAACACATATTAAAAAAGAAACATAATAATATTAATAATCAACCCCAAAGACTCAAATAAAACCTCCAATATATATATATATATATATATATATATATATATATATATATATATATATATATATATATATATTCAGATTGGTGCCAAAAGAAAGATTAACCTGTAGCAGCATCCAGTGGAAATAAAGTGCGTGGAGTGGTTGAGTCCCAATATGAGGTCACACAGAGAATTCGCTCTACATGTTACGCGCATAGCTGCACTTCTTCAGGAGCTTGTAGATATAGTAAAAACAGTTTCTAAATAACACAGCATAAAAGCTGTATAGAATGCGGGTCAACCGAGTTGTCCCAGATAGTCAGAAAAGTCAGATAATAAATGCAGGCGTATTTCCAACACTCTAAACAGCTGGTAAGCAGCGGGTCCAGGGAGTAGGGGGCGCACACTTTGATAGAAGGTAGTCCACCACAATAATATAGGTTCATAAAGGTCACTGTTTGTAAAGTCAGTGACCAAAGATGTCCAATGATAAAAGAGGAATGTTTTTGGGGCTCAGTACCTCTTAAGGACACTTCAAGGAAAAAGAAGGTTGAGGAACAAAAACCGTGTGTGCTCTCCTGGACGAGTTTAGCCTGACTGAACCTATATTATTGTGGAGGACTACCTTCTATCAAAGTGTGTGCCCCCTACTACGCTCCCTGGACCCGCTGCTTACCAGCTATTTAGAGTGTTGGATATACGCCTGCATTTATTGTTTGACTTTTCTGACTATCTGGGACAACTCGGTTGACCCGCATTCCATACAGCTTTCATGCTGTGTTATTTAGAAACTGTTTTTACAATATCTACAATCTCCTGAAGAAGCGCAGCTATGCGCGTAACATGTAGAGCGAATTCTCTTTGTGACCTCATATTGTGACTCAACCACTCCACACACTTTATTTCCACTGGATGCTGCTACTGGTTAATCCTTCTTTTTGCACCAATCCAATCTGGATCTATCTATCTATCTATCTATCTATCTATCTATCTATCTATCTATCTATCTATCTATCTTGGAGGTGTTATTTGAGTCTTTGGGGTTGATTATTAATATTACTATGTTTCTTTTTTATTATGTGTTTGCAATACTATGCTTTTTAACTTTATCCAAATAAAAAACTTCAATTATTTTTATTTACGCGCGTGCCTACAAAGTCCATTTCCTCATTCTCTATAGTCTCTGTTGTTTAAATTGGTCGCGCTAATGTTGCCACGTCGCAACTATATCAGCCCGGTAAACTTCTGCCTGGGTTGACATCTCTGCCTTCTATTAGGGCTTGGAATGAAAAGTATAACCTGTAGAAGAATCTGTACTGGATAATGAGTCTGTCCTCTCTCGGGTTGGTCCAGTGCGTCATTCATTACTTTTTTCTCAAACATTTCTGCTGCATGTTCCTGGGATCATATCTGTAATTTCCGATTGGATGGAAGGTGGTTAAAATTGACTGAAAATTGCCAAGTGTATGGCCGGCTTTAGACGAGAGTCACACGAGCAACATTTAGGAGAGTGATGGAGCAACTGAAAGCATTAACAGGAAACCTGTCTGCACTGTGCTTCAATGACCATCAAGGGGGGAGGGGGCTGACAGAAGGGCTGACAGAAGGGATTTGGAGAACTAGCAACTATTTATCTTAGAAGTACATGTCACAAATTCACACGTCCACAGCTACTAACTAACCGCGATGTGCGTTCCGTGACCGGGGTATATGAGGAACTGAGGGAATGAGGGGGAACTTATACTGCGCATGTAAGACTGGCTGTAGTATTTTCACAGCCTGCACTACCTTTGGCCACCACTAGAGGGAGACTCCACTCCAATCCAGCTAGCTGACCACACACAGGCAGATACGAATCTTACATACAATCTGGTGCACTCTAAGGGTTGGGGAGCAGTCTAGCAATTACTACACACTTCTAGGGCTCCTCCAGCTATCCTGCAAGCTTGAACCCCCGGTGTTATTCACTCTTCCCACTGTCCCCACACCCACACACCAGACACACAATAAATGATAGCCTGCTACCACCCAACAGTTTGTCCGCAGACTGGTCTGCTGAGCCACCACACACACAGATCTCTGTCTGGAAGATCTGTTAGCTTACAATCTGCATGCAATCTGCCAACACACAGTGCAATTGCATACCAATTGGCACATAACTTAAAACGAGTACTTAGGCACTAAAATACACCATCCTCTCCAGAGATATGAGTCCTAGCTTAGTACACAGAAGTCACTTATTAATTTTATCATTTAATATCCCGGAAGTGGGCAGTGCATATAAGATATACAAAGAAAAAGGATTTACCAAAAAAGATACAAAAAATGCAGAAAGACACACAAATTGGCAATTTGTTATGAAAATAAAAAGGGATAAAACAGAAATAAACTTTACCCAAGTCTATCCGTTAGTAGAAGCATACTGGAACATGTGGGAACTCCCCAGTTTCGAACTGGCTTCGTGGAAGAACAAATGTCCATATCTCAGGCTACCCAATTTATTGAAATATGGATGCGGGCTGGACTTTAGCCCTTGGCCAATCAACCCTGGGGGGGTGTTCCTGTCTCAGCCCACAAATGTTTTGTGTTCTGAAATGACCAGAGTCAAATTGGCCCAGAACGGCGCCGATTGCTGGGTCATGGATAGGATTTCCGATACCAGCGCATCAGTCCGATCGCAACAGTACCAATCACTGCCTGCCTGCCGCAATCAGGCGCCATATAGCGGTTTTGTGTGGTTCTCCAGGATTCCACACCTGCTAAACATACAGAGTTACATGTACACGTAACCCATCACATGTACGATCAAAAGGAATTATTTTCACCTCTCTGACGCTAATATTTTAGCTTTTATGAGAGATAAAAATGGTTCCTTAGATCTCTTGATATTAATCAAAGCTTACAGACTGTCCGGAGCCTTGTGAATGCCCCCTGCAGATCCGTGTGGCCAAGATGACTAGCAGATTTCTTTGAGCCTCAGGAAGGTGGCAATCTATGTTTACTCTAATGGGAACTTTTATTGGCATCTAGGTGTCACTTCGATCCTAGAAAAAAACTGTCTATGTCCTTTTCAAATGCTAATGAAAGAACATATGTGCATGACTGACATAGAATACTATATTTCTAATAACCCAGAATTAAACTACATCTACAATTACACTACTTCTACAGATCACACCACATCTAGTTAAGGCAAAACTATCCTACGCTTACATTTTCGTCACAGTACACACAACGCAGCCCCAAGCAACCTCTTAGCCCCGAGCAACCGCTTATCTCTTCTCCACATAACATTCTCTACCTCCTTCTCAGGAATTACAGACTAAGGGGAAGCACGCAGCCAGCCCAGCAGACTGATATTTTTCCTTTGGAACAGTTCCCAGCTCAGCTCCTGAATGAGGCCGACCAACTTCGTACCTTTTTCCAGCTGGGAACTGGCTGGTCGCCCAAATTCTCCTCCTTCTTCCACTCAGCAATGAGCAGATCAGCCTTTCCTAACCTTTTTTTTACTCCAGAGGAACCCTTTAAATGATGTTAAGGTCTCCGGGAACCCTTGCTAAAATGAATTTATCCGGGTCAGTGAGAAGAAGGCCCCTTACAATGATGGTCAGAAAAGAGTGCCCCCCCCTTAACCACTTGCCGACCGCCACACGCCGATGTACGTCCCTATTTTGGGGACGGATATCGTTGTTATGGCAGCAGCTAGCTGCCATAACCCTGGTATCTCCGTGTTCGGACGGCGGTCGGCTACAAGATAAAAGGGGTCTCTGTGGCGGATTCGCCGCAAGATCACTTTTATCGGTGGCGGGAGAGGGGCACCCCTCGCCGCGATCCGGTGCCCTCCGACGCTTACCGGAGCCGTCGGCAGCAGCGGAGGCGATTGCATCTGTCCCCTTGCTGGGTATGGAGATGAGGGAGGGGAAGATGGCCCCCACCCATCTCCATACCATAGCAGGGCGGAAGCGACATCACTTCCGCCCATACCTCTTAAAGGCACATTTTTCTGTTGTCATTTTTTCAAATGACATTTTTTTTTTTTATTGCATTTAAGTCCAAATATGAGATTTGAGGACTTTTTGACCCCAGATCTCATATTTCAGAGGACCTGTCATGCTTTTTTTTATTACAAGGGATGTTTACATTCCTTGCAATAGGAATAAAAGTGACCCCATTTTTTTTTTTTAAAACAGTGTAAAAATAAATAAAATCAAGTAAAATAAATAAGAAAAAAATTTTTTTTTTTAAAAACGCCCCGTCCCCACGAGCTTGCGCGCAGAAGCAAACGCATACGTGAGTAGCGCCTGCATATGAAAATGGTGGTCAAATCACACATGTGAGGTATCGCCGCAATCGTTAGAGCGAGAGCAATAATTCTAGCCCTAGACCTCCTCTGTAACTCAAAACATGCAACCTGTAGAATTTTTTAAACGTCGCCCATGGAGATTTTTGAGGGTAAAAGTTTGACGCCATTCCACGAGCGGGTACAATTTTGAAGCGTGACATATTGGGTATCAATTTACTCGACGTAGCATTATCTTTCACAGTATAAAAAAAAATTGGGCTAACTTTACAGGTGTCTTAATTTTTTTATTCAAAAAAGTGAATTTTTCCCAAAAAAAGTGCGCCATTTTATTCTCTAGGGTGTTAGAAAAAAAACCAATATATATAATGTTTGGGGGTTCTAAGTAATTTTCTAGCAAAAAAAAACTGTTTTAAACATGTAAACACCAAAATCTCAAAACGAGGCTGGTCCTTAAGTGGTTAATGAGCTAGTTAATGGGAAGAATGCCCCTTACAGTTGTAATCAGTGGGAAGAATGTCCCCAGTACAGTGGTGGTCAGGAAAGAATGTCCCCCTTGCAGTGGTGGTCAGTGGGAAGAATGTCCCCCTTGCAGTGGTGGTCAGTGGGAAGAATGTCCCCCTTGCAGTGGTGGTCAGTGGGAAGAATGTCCCCCTTGCAGTGGTGGTCAGTGGGAAGAATGTCCCCCTTGCAGTGGTGGTCAGTGGGAAGAATGTCCCCTTTACAGTGGTGGCCAGTGGGAAGAATATCCCTCTTACAGTGGAGATCAGTGGGAAGAATGTTCCCTTTCAGTGCTAGTCAATGTGAAGAATATCCCTCTTACATTGGTAGTCATTGGAAAGAATGTCCCCCTTACAGTGGTGGTTAGTGGGAAGAATGCCCCCCTTACAGTGGTGGTTAGTGGGAAGAATGCCCCCCTTACAGTGGTGGTCAGTAGGGATGAGCCGAACACCCCCCGGTTCGGTTCGCACCAGAACCCGCGAACGGACCGCAAGTTCGCACGAACGTTAGAACCCCATTGACTTCTATGGGACTCGAACGTTCGAAATCAAAAGTGCTCATTTTAAAGGCTAATTTGCATGGTATTGTCCTAAAAAGGGTTTGGGGACCCGGGTCCTACCCCAGGGGACATGTATCAATGCAAAAAAAACTTTTAAAAACGGCCGTTTTTTCGGGAGCAGTGATTTTAATGATGCTTAAAGTAAAAAAAAAAAAGTGAAATATTCCTTTAAATATCGTACCTGGGGGGTGTCTATAGTATGCCTGTAAAGTGACGCGTGTTTCCCATGTTTAGAACAGTCCCTGCACCAAATGTCATTTTTAAAGGAAAAAATCTCATTTAAAACTGCTTGCGGGTTTAATGTCATGTCGGGTCATGGCAATATGGATGAAAATCAGTGAGACAAACGGCATGGGTACCCCCCAGTCCATTACCAGGCCCTTTGGGTCTTGTATGGATATTAAGGGGAACCCCGCACCCAAATTAAAATAAGGAAAGGTCCCTATATACTCTGAACAGCAGTATACAGGCGGTGCAAACAAGACAGGGACTGTAGGTTTGTTGTTAAGTAGAATCTGTTTGTAATTTTGAACATTTTTAATGTGTTTAGCTCCAGCCAAAAAATCTTTTCTAAGCTTTTTGGAAAACATAGGGAAGGGTTATCACCCCTGTGACATTTGTTTTGCGTCTTTCCTCCTCTTCAGAAGATTTCACCTCACTTTTTTGTCCCAATGAAAAATGTTTTTGGAAAATTTGGGTTTTTTTGTGGAACAAGGATTGGAAAGCATCAGTGGAAAGGAGAAATTGTTTTCCCATATTAACTCTTACAGGAGAGAATTTCCCTTCCTTAGGGGTAGATTTCATCTCACTTCCTGTTGTCTCCTTCCGTTTGCAAGTAGGAGTCGTTTGTAAGTTAGATGTTTGAAAGTAGGGTCCTGCCCTATATACTCAGCAGAAATTTGGGCCTTAGGTGTTGCTGTGGCCAAAACACTGTAAGCCCTCACAGGGCCCTGCTGTGAAATATTAGATCAAGAATTGTAATTACATGCCCCTGTTGAACAGGAGCTGAAAAATTAGGCCTTAGGCACTGGTGCTGGTGCCACAACACTGCAACCCCTCACAGACACTCTAGTTGGAACGCAGGAACGAGCCCTGCTGCAAAGTATTGCATCAAAAATTGTAATTACACGCCCCTGTTAGACAGGGGCAGAAAAATTGGGTCTTAGGCACTGGTGCTGGTGCCACAACACTGCAACCCCTCACAGACACTCTAGTTGAAACGCAGGAACAAGCCCTGCTGCAAAGTATTGCATCAAAAATTGTAATTACACGCCCCTGTTAGACAGGGGCTGAAAAATTGGGTCTTAGGCACTGGTGCTGGTGCCACAACACTGCAACCCCTCACAGACACTCTAGTTGGAATGCAGGAACGAGCCCTGCTGCAAAGTATTACATCAAAAATTGTAATTACACGCCCCTGTTAAACAGGGGCTGAAAAATTGTGCCTTAGGCACTGGTGGTGGCGCCCAGAACCAAAAATGTTCTTACAAGCTATCAGCGTGATGATTGAGGAGGAAGAGGATAATTACTCAGGGATAGTCACTCAGCATCAGCATAGGCAGTCTTTGAAGGGATCTGAGATTTCAAAAAAAATTATTCGGTTACATCTGCATCAGGTGCTTGGTAGCTGGTGGTGATCCAAGACTGATTCATTTTTATGAAGGTCAGCCGATCGACCGAGTCGGTGGACAGACGCACCCTGTGATCGGTTACCACGCCTCCAGCAGCACTGAATGTGCGTTCCGAAAGAACGCTGGATGCAGGACAGGCCAGTAGCTCAATTGCATACTGTGCAAGCTCTGGCCAGTGATCCATCCTCAAGACCCAGTAACCCAGAGGATTTTCGGTGGGAAAGGTGTCCAAGTCTGATCTTGCCCCTAGGTATTCCTGCACCATGTAAAACAGACGCTGGCGATGGTTGCTGGAACCGATCATACCTTGGGGCTGCGGACCAAAAAATTGTCGGAACGCATCGGTCAGACGGCCACCTTCTCCACCGCTCCTTCTTTGACTGACCGAAGCCTCAGCAACACGTTGTCCAGAAACAGGAGTTTGTAACCTCCCAGTCTCTGGGAACGCGTTGCACAGACCTTTCTGCAAGGCCTCCCGAAGATGTTTCATCCTCTGCTCCCTCTGCGATGGCAAGATAAGGTCCGCAACCTTACCCTTGTAACGTGGATCAAGGAGGGTTGCCAGCCAGTATTGGTCCTTCTCCTTGATACCACGAATACGAGGATCCTTACGCAGGCTTTGCAGGATCAGGGAGGCCATGCAGCGTAGGTTTGCTGAGGCATTCGGTCCGGAGTCCTCTGGGTCACTAAGGACAACAACGTCCGCAGCCACCTCCTCCCAGCCACGTACAAGTCCATGTGTTCCTTGGGACTGATCCCTTAAAGACTGCTGATGCTGAGTGCCAGGCTCCACCTCCATACTGACACAATCTTCCTCCTCCTCCTCCTCCTCCTCCTCGTCCTCTTCCTGTGTGATCGGCGGGCACGCAGGAACACTGTCTGGATAAAGGGGGCCTTGAGAGCTAAGGAAGTCCTCCTCTTCCTGCCTCTGTTCTGCCTCAAGTGCCCTGTCCATTATTCCACGCAGCGTGTGCTCCAACAGGTGGACAAGGGGGACAGTGTCACTGATGCATGCACTGTCAGTGCTCACCATCCTCGTGGCCTCCTCGAATGGTGACAGGACAGTGCATGCATCCCTGATCATGGCCCACTGGCGTGGGGAAAAAAAACCAAGGTCCCCTGACCCTGTCCTGGTGCCATAGTCGCACAGGTACTCATTGATGGCCCTCTGCTGCGTGTGCAGCCGCTGCAGCATGGCCAACGTCGAGTTCCACCTGGTGGGCATGTCACAGATTAGGCGGTTCTTGGGCAGGTTAAACTCCTTTTGGAGGTCCGTCAGCCGAGCACTGGCATTATATGACCGGCGGAAATGCACACAGACTTTCCTGGCCTGTCTCAGGACATCCTGTAAGCCCGGGTACCTGCCCAAGAACCGCTGCACCACCAAGTTAAGGACGTGAGCCAAACAGGGCACATGGGTCAGTTGTCCCTGTCGGAGGGCAGAGAGGAGGTTGGTGCCATTGTCGCAAACCACCATTCCTGCCTTAAGTTGGCGTGGCGTCAACCACCTCTGAACCTGCCCCTGCAGAGCTGACAGAACCTCTGCCCCAGTGTGGCTCCTGTCCCCCAAGCACACCAGCTCAAGCACCGCATGGCATCTTTTGGCCTGCGTACTTGCGTAGCCCCTTGAACGCCTACGGAGCACCGCTGGTTCCGAGGAAGAGGCCATGGAGGAAGAAGAAGAGGAGGGGGTGGAGGAGAGAGGTGTGTCACAATCAGCATTTTGGAGGCGTGGTGGCGGAACAACCTCCAACACTACTGCACCTTGTCCTGCATCCTTCCCAGCTGCCAGCAGAGTCACCCAATGCGCCGTGAAACTTAAGTAACGTCCCTGTCCATGCCTGCTGGACCATGAGTCAGCGGTAATATGCACCTTACCGCTGACCGCCCTGTCCAGCGAGGCATGGACATTGCCTTCCACATGCCGGTAGAGAGCCGGAATCGCCTTCCGTGAGAAAAAGTGGCGTTTGGGTACCTGCCACTGAGGAACCGCACATTCCACAAACTCACGGAAGGGGGCAGAGTCTACCAACTGAAAAGGCAGCAGTTGAAGTGCTAGCAATTTTGCCAAGCTAGCATTCAACCGCTGGGCATGTGGATGGCTGGGAGCAAACTTCTTTCGGCGGTGCAGCAGCTGGGGCAGGGAAATTTGCCTGGTACAATCTGACGTCGGTGTACCAAAAGCAGATTGCCCATAAGTACTTGGCTGTGACACACCTAATTCTACACCTTCATTCCTCTCACTGCAGGTCGCAGAGAGGACTGAAGGTCTAGTGGGGTTGGAAATCTCAGCTGATGAGGAGCAAGGAGAGATCGTCTTTGTTCTTTGGTGTGGGTCTTTTAGATACGCTTGCCAACGAACTGCATGGCAGGTCAACATATGTCTGGTCAAGCATGTGGTACCCAAGCGGGAGATGTTTTGGCCACGCGAGATACGCTTGAGACATATATTGCAAATAGCAGCGGTGCGATCTGATGCAATCGTCTCAAAAAAGGCCCACACCAAAGAACTTTTTGAATAACGCGCAGAGACTGCAGCGCCCTGCACATGTGGAGCTTTGGGGTGTGATGCAGTCAATGTGCTGCCCTTAGGCTGGCCCCTGGAGGGCATCCTGCCTAGTTGGTGATGTGCCACCTCCTCCTCCTCCTCCTCCTCCTCCTCCTCCTCCTCCTCTCTCCTATCAGGCACCCACGTTGAGTCAGTGACCTCATCATCCCCTCCCTCCTCATCACTGGAGCAAACCTGGCAGTATGCTGCAGCAGGGGGAGCATGACTGCCAGATTGCTGTCCTTCTTGGGCACCCCCTCTGTCCGTGCTCATGTTACTGCCTTCATTGAGCTCAGTATCATCATCAGAGCCTTCCAAACGCTGGGCATCCTCCTGGAGCATGTACCCAACACTGTGGTCAAACAGTTCGAGGGAATCCTCAGGAGGACATGGTGGGGCTAGGGAAGGAGTCACTGATGACATTGAGCTGAGGGAAGAGGCCGCTGCTTTGCCAGACAAAGCACCCTGGGCATGGGTGAGAGAGGATGAGGAGGATGAGGACGGCTTGGTCATCCACTCGACCAAGTCTTCCGCATGTTGCGGCTCAACACGGCCAGCTGCCGAAAAAAAGGCCAAGCGTGTCCCATGGCCACGTGCTGATGAGGATGCACCGTCTCCACGACCAGCACTAGACACAGAGCCTGCTTGCCCTCTCTTATTGGCTTGTGACTGTCTGCCTCTCCTTCTTGGCCTTCCAGACATACTAATGGCCTGTAGCTGCACTAAGCTGGGATAGAACACCTGTAATTTTCTTCAGGTAGCTTTATATACTGTAACCAGACAAGCCTGCCTGTCAGTAGGAAGATAACAGGAACGGATCTAGCTGAACACTGTGAGCAGGACGTACTGCACTAAATGTATATAGCAGGAACGGATCTAGCTGAACACTGTGAGCAGGACGCACTGCACTGAATGTAAATAGCAGGAACGGATCTAGCTGAACACTGTGAGCAGGACGCACTGCACTGAATGTAAATAACAGGAATGGATCTAGCTGAACACTGTGAGCAGGACACACTGTACTAAATGTAAATAGTCTAGCTGCCTGACCGTGGTACTAATAGGATCAAAAAGAACACCTGTAATTTTCTTCAGGTAGCTTTATATACTGTAACCAGACAAGCCTGCCTGTCAGTAGGAAGATAACAGGAACGGATCTAGCTGAACACTGTGAGCAGGACGTACTGCACTAAATGTATATAGCAGGAACGGATCTAGCTGAACACTGTGAGCAGGACGCACTGCACTGAATGTAAATAGCAGGAACGGATCTAGCTGAACACTGTGAGCAGGACGCACTGCACTGAATGTAAATAACAGGAACGGATCTAGCTGAACACTGTGAGCAGGACACACTGTACTAAATGTAAATAGTCTAGCTGCCTGACCGTGGTACTAATAGGATCAAAAAGAACACCTGTAATTTTCTTCAGGTAGCTTTATATACTGTAACCAGACAAGCCTGCCTGTCAGTAGGAAGATAACAGGAACGGATCTAGCTGAACACTGTGAGCAGGACGTACTGCACTAAATGTATATAGCAGGAACGGATCTAGCTGAACACTGTGAGCAGGACGCACTGCACTGAATGTAAATAGCAGGAACGGATCTAGCTGAACACTGTGAGCAGGACGCACTGCACTGAATGTAAATAGCAGGAACGGATCTAGCTGAACACTGTGAGCAGGACGCACTGCACTGAATGTAAACAGCAGGAACGGATGTAGCTAAACACTGTGAGCAGGACGCACTGCACTGAATGTAAATAGCAGGAACGGATCTAGCTGAACACTGTGAGCAGGACGCACTGCACTGAATGTAAATAGCAGGAACGGATCTAGCTGAACACTGTGAGCAGGACGCACTGCACTAAATGTAAATACCAGGAACGGATCTAGCTGAACACTGTGAGCAGGACGCACTGCACTGAATGTAAATAGCAGGAACGGATCTAGCTGAACACTGTGAGCAGGACGCACTGCACTGAATGTAAATAGCAGGAACGGATCTAGCTGAACACTGTGAGCAGCACGCACTGCACTGAATGTAAATAGCAGGAACGGATCTAGCTGAACACTGTGAGCAGGAAGCACTGTACTGAATGTAAATAGCAGGAACGGATCTAGCTGAACACTGTGAGCAGGACACACTGCACTGAATGTAAATAGTCTAGATAGAAGATAACAGGAACGGATCTAGCTAAACTGAATACAGTGTATATATATATATGCAACACCTGGGATGCATATATATACACAATACACTGTAAGTGCAGCTAACTGACTGACTGTTCTGCCTAATCTATCTAACTCAAATCAAATGACACTGTCTCTCTCTCTCTCTATCGCTCAGCACACCGGAACACACACTACACAGGGCCGCCGTGCAGGCGGCCTTATATAGTGTGGGGTGTGTACTAAATCCCCTGAGCCATAATTGGCCAAAGCCACCCTGGCTTTGGCCAATTACAGCTCTCTCTACTGACGGCGCTGTGATTGGCCAAGCATGCGGGTCATAGTGCATGCTTGGCCAATCATCAGCCAGCAATGCACTGCGATGCCGCAGTGAATTATGGGCCGTGACGCGCCACACGAATTTGGCGCGAACGGCCCATATCGTTCGCAATTCGACGGACGGTCGAACAGCCGATGTTCGAGTCGAACATGGGTTCGACTCGAACACGAAGCTCATCCCTAGTGGTCAGGAAGGAATGTCTCCCTTACAGTGGCGGTCAGGGAAGAATGTCCCTCTTACAGCAGTAGTCAGCGGGAAGAATTTGAGTAAAAAAATACACAAAAATTCATTTTAGGGCACACAAACGCGAAAAATACCGGATCTTTGGGTAAAATATAAAAGGTTGCACCGAGTAAATAGATGCCCAACATGTCAAACCTTAAATTTACGTGAACCCGTGAAATGGTGACAAACTTCACCATTTTCCATAGGCAAGGCTTTAAATGCCCCCTAGAGAGGTCATCAATTTAGCATTACAGAGGAGGTCTGGTGCCAGATTTATTGCTCACTCGATGTGCGCGGGGATATGCAACATGTGTATCACAATTGACATTATGTGTAGTCATCCTCTGTGCAGCATTTACATTCGTACGTGCGTATATATGGGGGTGGAGGGGCCTCAACATTTGTTTTTGGGGGGGGGGGGGTATTTTATGTGCTTGGCTGAAATGTTAATTTTTTTACAATTAAAAAAAAAATGTTTTACCTAACTTTTTTTTTTCAGTTGTTGGTCCTCTGCTCCTTCTGACAGAAGTGAAACTACATTCCTGTCTGTCAGTGGGATGCCAGAAAACAAGGCAGCCAAATCTCCCAGTGTTCCCCTCCACATATCAAAACTGTGCCCAGGGCCTATGTCTCTTCTGCCCCTACCTTGTCCTAGTCCTCAGTAAAAGCTTTATGATTAGTACAGCGAAACCTTGGATTGCGAGTAACGCGGTTAACGAGCGTTTCGCAATACGAGCACTGTATTTTTAAAAATAGTAACTTGGATTGCAAGTGTTGTCTCGCAAAACGAGCACGATTCAGGCCAAAGCGGTGTGCTGTACCGCGTTTGGCCTGAGGTGTGGGTGCTCCGGAGCCGAGCAGAGCCGAACGTCGCCGATCCCAGCCGATCTGTGCCGTTCGGAAATGCACAGAAAGGACCGAGGACAGCACGGCTGACCTCGGCAAATCTCGGGAACAAAGTCTTTCCAAGGTTTGCCGAGGTCAGCCGACATGTCCTCGGGCCTTTTCGGCCATTTCCGAGGCTCTCCGGTGCCCCCCCGCCTCTGGCCGCATGTGGTATTGCATCCAATGGCGTCCCTGGGGGGGCCAGAGGGGGCCCTGACCCCCCAACATTATGCTGTGCCCCACCATGTGCCCCCCCCCAATAAAATTTTTTATTTTTTTTTACAAAAAATCAATGTCTAATGCCGCGTACACACGAGCGGACTTTACGACAGACTTTGCCCAGGGGACGGATTTCGTCGGACAATTCGAATGTGTGTGGGCTCCAGCAGACTTTGTTTGCGCAAAAGTTGGACGGACTTAGATTTGAAACATGTTTAAAATCTATCCGTCGAACTTAAGTCCGGTCGAAAAGTCCGCTCGTCTGTATGCTAGTCCGACGGACAAAAAGCCATGCTAGGGCAGCTATTGGCTACTGGCTATGAACTTCCTTGTTTTAGTCCAGTCGTACGTCATCACATACGAATTCGACGGAAGGTCATAAAGTCCGTCGAAAAGTCCGCCGGGCAAAGTCTGCTCATGTGTACGCGGCATAAGAGGGATAGAGTCCCCAGTCAGCCTATAAATTCCAAGACATGCCAGACCAGAGCAGTCAATAGCAGGGGCAGGGCAGCAAGAGAAGCCTGGGAAACCCCACAGTGGCAGAACACCAGGACCCAGAGGCAAGACAACCTTTGCAACCCTGATAGTTCTCCCACTGCTTTGGATCCTTATATTTTCTTGGTATGCTGGTGAAATATATATCTTGTTTTCTGTCACCCTGGGGGACCCCAATACAGTAGGAAGGGAGCTCACTGCAGAACATGTGAAAGGGCCGTTGTGGGGTCGTAGTAAAGGGCCCCAGTATATATATATATATATATATATATATATATATATATATATATATATATATATATATATATATATATATATATATAAATAAATATATAGATAGATCTATAGATCTATCTATATATAGATATATATATATATATATGCATTTTATAGTTGCCCCCCTACTTTTGTCCCTGTCCCCCCATGTGCCCCCCCTAAATATGAAAGCTGGAGACGCCACTGATTGCATCCCGTTGAAGTCAATGCAGAACAAATTATTTTAGTTTCCATTGACTTCAATGGGGAAATTGGCTTTGATATGCAAGTACTATGGATTATGAGCATTCTCCTGGAACAGATTATGCTCGTAATCCGAGGTTCCACTGTAGTTTGGAAGTAAACAAATTTTTTTCAGTGCAGCTCCAGTGCGGAGTGAGGACAGACCGCCCTCCTTACTGTGATGTGACATATCACATGATCAGAGACAGGAAAGAGAAGCTGCCTTCATTCAGATTAGGCGCCTCCTCCGAAATCACCAACACCCCCTTATCCTCCTCCCTCAGAGACGGGTTTAAGTGGAACTGCACTCGCTAATGCCTGAATGTCAGGCTGGAAGCTGCGGTCATGTGACAGTCAACATTCAGGGTGGGTCTCCTGGACTTAGAAGTGAGCAGCAATAGCACCATTAAAACAGAGTTCCACCCAAAAGTGGAACTTCTGCTCATCGGATTCTTTGTTACATTAAAGTTCATTAAACAAACAAAACAAAAAAAGGTGGAGTGGAGGGGGCACATGTTTCCTGTGGACAGTGGAGCTCCAACTACAGGTTGGGCGTCACCATTTGGCCGTACTGTAAGTTACACACCTTTATTGTTTGAGAGATTGTTCTCCGTTTAAAGGATATCCTATACTTATAGATATCACTGATTTAATTTCAGAGCATTTTACTCCTGATGATTGGCATGAGCCATGAAACGTGCGTCGAGTTACATTGAACTGATGCTTAGACAATTTTGGCTCACCATGAAAAATCGATTATGTTTATTGAACTTTTATGAATGGATGAGTGTCCTTTTGCTACTACAATGTTTATTATGTTTTATCTTACTCTGTATAACTATTACATATTCATGCAAATGTATTACATTATATTTTGTGTCCTGGATTACAGATTGACACTCTCTATGATGTCATTTGTTATTAATAAAACCTTTTATAAAATGAATTGAATAAGGTATGCATTCAGTGACTTGCCTCATATAAAGTCCCTTTTCTTTCCTCCTTTTGTTGTATACATATCAGGGATGGAGGCTCGTCATTGTTACAATTAGGTTGTGTTAGGTCGCATCCACTATACAGCCATTCATTGTTTGTTACAATAAAGTTTAATAAAAAAAAAAAAAAAGGTGGAGTGGAGGTCATGTGTTTCCTGTGGACAGTGGGGCTCCAACTACAGCCATTCATTGTTTGTTACAATAAAGTTCAATAAAAAAAAAAAAAAAAAAGATGAATTGGAGGCCATGTGTTTCCTGTGGACAGTGGGGCTCCAACTACAGCCATTCATTGTTTGTTACAATAAAGTTCAATAAAAAAAAAAAAGTGGAGTGGAGGCCACATGCTTCCTGTCAATCGTGGAGCGCCACTGTGCAGCCTGACCCCTTCTTGGAAATAGCAGGCAGCCTGCTGAAGAGCCAAGGTTGGCATCTTCTGGGGCACCACATATGGGGGGATGGAACGCACCGTGCGAGATGTCCTGCTCAAGGCCTTGGATAACCTGACTGGGCAGAGCTTCACGAGGTTCCGCAACAAACTATCAGACTGTAAAATTGAGGAGGGCTTCAGAAATATCCGCAGAGGAACGCTAGAGAATAAAGATCGTGAGGATGTAGTGGATCTGATCCTGAGTCACTACATGGATTCTTATGGACCGGAGCTGACGGTGGATGTTCTGGAAAGCATCAATGAGAGTCAAGTGGCCTTGGAACTTAGGAAGGACCTGGAGAATGGTAAAGCTGGCCATAGGCTTTGGATGCCTGTTGTAAATGGGGGTATACCGGTCACGGCATCTCATTTATACGCAGGGAGACTATAGGCCCCTTTCACACTCATGCAGTGCGATTAGACCGCAGAGTGGGGTGGCACGGTGTACCTGTGGGTTTGGTGCAGGTTAGCTGCACTTTCCCATTTCGAGGGACTGTCCCTCATTCAGGAACAAAGTCCCTCTGTCCAGGGACGGCCCGTCCATCAAGGGCGCATCGGGCGCCGCCTCTTTCCCCGCCTCTTTCCATCACCGCCGTCACCCCCTATTCATGCGTCTGGCCGCTTTCAGGCCGCCGGACGCATTAATTATAGCGGCGGGGGGTTTGAAGCACCTGATTAGAGCCAGAGGCTCTAAAATAGGGTGGACTCCAGACGCAGAGCATTGCGCTCGGAGTCCACACAGGTGTGTTAGAATAGCAAATAATTATTCGCTATTCTAACACTGAGTCACCTCTCCACCAATCAGGAAGCACAGGTGTAAGACGCGTTTCCCGATTGGTCGAAAGGAGAAGCGTTCTGATTGGCTGCCGAGGAGGAGGGAGGAGATGGAAGCCGCCAAACAGGGGAAGGTGATGCCCGCGGAGGAGAGCCAGGTAAGCCGCCTGTGGTTGAGGTACGTGCACCGACCGGACCGACCAAACCGGGGGGGGGGGGGGGCAGGTACACTGTTTGCCGCCCCCCCCCAAAAAAATTACCACCAGCTGCCACTGTCTCTCTTTCCTCCTCATTTGTCCCTCATTTTGGTCTGATCTATATAGTTGTATATAAAATTCACTATTTATCTATCCAAACGTGTTTCCCAGTGCTAAAACCTTTCATCTGATTTCCAAATTGTTGCATTTGTAAATTCCAAATGCCAATATAAAGGAATAGTAGTAGCACTTGTGGGTTTAACCAATATATATATATATATATATATATATATATATATATATATATATATATATATATATATATATATATATATACATTTACAATTCTCCTTTAGAGGGGGTGAGTCCTATGCCTACATACTTTTGCTAATGGGTGTCCCTCGTTCCCATTTCGGAAATTTGGGAAAGCACCAAAACTGTGGGACGTAACAACAGGTCACTGCTACTGTTACATGGTAATATCTGGGTTTGCAAAGTCATTTGGTGCACACATTGTTGATTTATATTCTATTTGTATATGCGATTGTAGATTGTTATGTTTTGTATTTATATGTTTTGCATTACAGTATGCAGTTTTGAAAGGCAGCTAATTCCCTTTCAGCCCTCCCTCTTAAAGGATAAGTTCACCTTTTGACAAAAATAACAAAAAGCACATTTTTTTGCAGGTAAAAAAAAAGTGCATTTATTTATTTTTTGTTTTGGAAGCCTGTAAAGCAATGCACCAGCGATCAGCAGATTGTTGATGCCATGCAGGTCTCCTGCAGATCTGTTAGTGTATCGGCATGCTCATACCTCGTATGAGGAAGCTGATACATTCTGAAAGGAAGAATCAATGAACTACCACAGTGTCAGGGATGTGCAGTCAGGGGAGGCTGTAAAAGGAGGAGCCTGAAAAAAAAAAATCGAGCTTCGAGCGTTGTAGCTCGGCGACCTGGGGTGGTATGGGGGTATGTAGCCGAAGTCATACCCCACAGTTGGTAAAAATTTGGAGCTCCTACGACCTATGGTTCCAGAGATACGGGGCTCCTTGCACAGAGTGTTAGAAGCTACATACAGAGCGGCCAGTTTAAATACAAGCTGGAACACGCTGTTTGCAGCAGACAGAGAGGATGAGCTCACAGTGCCTCTCCTCACTTCTTGTCAGAGGCACTGAGCTCAATGGACAGCTTGGAACCTTCGACCAATGGTAAAGCACTATTGGTCCAAGCTGTCCAATAAAAATGCTGCAGTGGAGGCATGTGTCAGGAGACTAGTAGACCAGACTGTGTGGACTGCACAAAGATAACCCAAAACGCATGTAAGTGAATAAATAATATTTATTAAAATAGGTGATAATTCAGAAAATACAAACAGTGCCAATCCAACACAACAAACCCACAGCAAACAACAATATATACAGCAAAGGCAAAGGGCAATACCAGAATCACAGATGTCAGCCAGGCCAGGGTCATACACAGCAGGTCAGCAGGAACAAGGGATATACCAGAAACATAAACTTTTAACCAAGCCAAGGTCATACACAGGAGATAAGCAACTAAACAAGGGCAGGTTGGGAAAGGGAGATAATGGATGGGATAGGATACAGGCTCAGGAGCAGGAGCAGGTTCAGGTTCAGGTTCAGGTTCCGATACAGGAGATACAGGTTTACAGAATACGGGATAACAGGTCAGGGCGCAAGGAAGAAAGATACCAAGGCAAGCATGTGAGGGCTTGCCGGGTATTTATAGGACTGACTATAATTGACTTCACACCTGAGCGCAGGGAGTGTTGTCTGCTCCGTACTGCAAGGATCCATCCGCTGGTGGACGTAAGTACTGTGGCCAAAAGATGAAATGACACCAGCAGGGAAATATTCTCCTGACAGTTCAACACTGCCAGGAGACACCTGCTGGTGGACCCCAGTACTGCATGCCAAACGATATATCTTACCAGCAGATGGACCCTTTCCTGACAGTACCCCTCCCTAAAGGAGCGGCCTCCGGACGCTCCAACTAGTCTTAATTGTCCATAGTCTATGGCATCAGGCAGAATGGTGGAAGAAGGCATTTCAGGCTGGTCATCAGGCACATCCGGGCAGACAGCTGGCATGTCAGAGTCATTGAGCTGGGCAGCGGACAGGAACAAACCAAGCTGGGCAGCAGACAGGAACAAACCAAGCTAGGCAGCAGACAGGAACAAACCAAGCTGGGCAGCAGACAGGAACAAACCAAGCTGGGCAGCAGACAGGAACAAACCAAGCTGGGCAGCAGACAGGAACAAACCAAGCTGGGCAGCAGACAGGAACAAACCAAGCTGGGCAGCAGACAGGAACAAACCAAGCTGGGCAGCAGACAGGAACAAACCAAGCTGGGCAGCAGACAGGAACAAACCAAGCTGGGCAGCAGACAGGAACAAACCAAGCTGGGCAGCAGACAGGAACAAACCAAGCTGGGCAGCAGACAGGAACAAACCAAGCTGGGCAGCAGACAGGAACAAACCAAGCTGGGCAGCAGACAGGAACAAACCAAGCTGGGCAGCAGACAGGAACAAACCAAGCTGGGCAGCAGACAGGAACAAACCAAGCTGGGCAGCAGACAGGAACAAACCAAGCTGGGCAGCAGACAGGAACAAACCAAGCTGGGCAGCAGACAGGAACAAACCAAGCTGGGCAGCAGACAGGAACAAACCAAGCTGGGCAGCAGACAGGTACAAACCAAGCTGGGCAGCAGACAGGTACAAACCAAGCTGGGCAGCAGACAGGAACAAAGCAAGCTGGGCAGCAGACAGGAACAAAGCAAGCTGGGCAGCAGACAGGAACAAAGCAAGCTGGGCAGCAGACAGGAACAAAGCAAGCTGGGCAGCAGACAGGAACAAAGCAAGCTGGGCAGCAGACAGGAACAAAGCAAGCTGGGCAGCAGACAGGAACAAAGCAAGCTGGGCAGCAGACAGGAACAAAGCAAGCTGGGCAGCAGACAGGAACAAAGCAAGCTGGGCAGCAGACAGGAACAAAGCAAGCTGGGCAGCAGACAGGAACAAAGCAAGCTGGGCAGCAGACAGGAACAAAGCAAGCTGGGCAGCAGACAGGAACAAAGCAAGCTGGGCAGCAGACAGGAACAAAGCAAGCTGGGCAGCAGACAGGAACAAAGCAAGCTGGGCAGCAGACAGGAACAAACCAAGCTGGGCAGCAGACAGGAACAAACCAAGCTGGGCAGCAGACAGGTACAAACCAAGCTGGGCAGCAGACAAGAACAAACCAAGCTGGGCAGCAGACAGGAACAAACCAAGCTGGGCAGCAGACAGGAACAAACCAAGCTGGGCAGCAGACAGGAACAAACCAAGCTGGGCAGCAGACAGGAACAAACCAAGCTGGGCAGCAGACAGGAACAAACCGAGCTGGGCAGCAGGCTCTGGGTCGTCGAGCTGGGCAGCAGGCTCTGGGTCGTCGAGCTGGGCAGCAGGCTCTGGGTCGTCGAGCTGGGCAGCAGGCTCTGGGTCGTCGAGCTGGGCAGCAGGCTCTGGGTCGTCGAGCTGGGCAGCAGGCTCTGGGTCGTCGAGCTGGGCAGCAGGCTCTGGGTCGTCGAGCTGGGCAGCAGGCTCTGGGTCGTCGAGCTGGGCAGCAGGCTCTGGGTCGTCGAGCTGGGAAGCAGGCTCCGGGTCGTCGAGCTGGGCAACAGGCTCCGGGTCATCGAGCTGGGCAGCAGTCTCTGGAGCATTAGGCTGAACAGCGAGTACCGTAAGGGCAGGCCGGATTACAGGCACCGGCTCAGCAAGCTGGGTAACGGACCCCGGCCCAGTGGGCTGGGTAACAGGCCCCGACTCAGCGAGCTGGACACCGGGCACTGGTTCAGCAAACCGGATAACAGGTACCGGCTTGACAGGCAAAGTGACAGACTTCGGTTTAGCAGACTGGGTAATGGGCACTGGATCAGCAGACCGGGTAACGGGCACCGATTCAGCAGGCTGAGACACGGGCACGAAACTTCAGGCTGAGACACGGGCACCGAAACCTCAGGCTGAGATACCAACATCACGACATCAGGCTGGAAGACAGGTACCAGGATATCAAGCTGGAGGATGGGCACATCAGACCGGAAAGTGGGTACCGAAACATCAGACCGGGCAGCAGGTGCTGGAACTTCAGGCTGGACAGCAAAGACAGGTGCTGGCACATCAGACAGAACAGCAGGTACTGGCACAACAGGCTGAACAACAGGTACATCGGACTGGTCAGTAGTCACTGGAGCGTCAGACTGGAACATGGACACTGGGATTTCGGGCTGACCAGCAGGCACTGGGACGTGAGGCTGGGTAGCAGGCACTGGGACGTGAGGCTGGGTAGCAGGCACTGGGACGTGAGGCTGGGTAGCAGGCACTGGGACGTGAGGCTGGGTAGCAGGCACTGGGACGTGAGGCTGGGTAGCAGGCACTGGGACGTGAGGCTGGGTAGCAGGCACTGGGACGTGAGGCTGGGTAGCAGGCACTGGGACGTGAGGCTGGGTAGCAGGAACTGGGACGTGAGGCTGGGTAGCAGGCACTGGGACGTGAGGCTGGGTAGCAGGCACTGGGACGTGAGGCTGGGTAGCAGGCACTGGGACCTCAGGCTGGGTAGCAGGCACTGGGACCTCAGGCTGGGTAGCAGGCACTGGGACCTCAGGCTGGGTAGCAGGCACTGGGACCTCAGGCTGGGTAGCAGGCACTGGGACCTCAGGCTGGGTAGCAGGCACTGGGACGTGAGGCTGGGTAGCAGGCACTGGGACGTCAGGCTGGGTAGCAGGCACTGGGACGTCAGGCTGGGTAGCAGGCACTGGGACGTCAGGCTGGGTAGCAGGCACTGGGACGTCAGGCTGGGTAGCAGGCACTGGGACGTCAGGCTGGGTAGCAGGCACTGGGACGTCAGGCTGGGTAGCAGGCACTGGGACGTCAGGCTGGGTAGCAGGCACTGGGACGTCAGGCTGGGTAGCAGGCACTGGGACGTCAGGCTGGGTAGCAGGCACTGGGACGTCAGGCTGGGTAGCAGGCACTGGGACGTCAGGCTGGAAGGTAGGCACATCAGACTGGAAGATGAGAACATCAGACTGGAAGATGAGAACATCAGATTGGGGCACAGGGACCTTAGGCGGAGACACTGGCTGGATAGCAGGCAGAGGTTTGGCAGAATCAGGTTTAGCTGGCCCGCAAGCAGACTGGAATGGGTTGGTTGGTGTGGAAGCAAGTTGGGTTACTGGCAGGATCGTGTGGGTAGGAAAGAACTTTTGTTTCTTTTGGTTTAGCCCGTGCAGTTTTGTATGTAGGTGCAGGGCTGTAAGAAAAGAAAGTAGCTGTTCAAAAGGAAGACCAAGGAACTGTAGCTGGAGGAGGGTTTTGTGGGACTGTTACAGGTGGAGGAGAAGAGACAGGTGGATTGAAGGCAGGATAGGTTCTACACTGGGAGACTGGGTATTAGTATTTGGTAGGGGCCTGATTAAACTGGGCTGTAGCTGAGGTTGCCATAGGCGATGGGGAGATAGATTTTTGGGAAGGCAGATGATTAATGGCAGGGCTGGAATATTGTGGCTTAGCTAAAGACAGGAGATCTGACCATGCCTGCAGCACAGGTTGAACAACCGCTGATTCACACACAGCCTGACTAACCAGAGATTGTACTGAATAAATGCAATCGAATAACACCTGCTGGGAACAAGCGGAATAATGTTCATCAAAGAAAGCCGGACCATCCTCTAACAACCATACCAGGCATTCAACCTGGTCACAACTGAAAGGAGGGGAGAAATCGTCACTACCTTCGGGAACGCATGACAAGGCTGACTTTGTACATAATTGGATCAAAGGCTGAACATCCTCAAATAACGCATGACCCTGATCTACTAGTAAATGGGCTGATTGGATCATTTCCAGCAGTTGGTCACGGGTCCAATCTTCAAGAGTCTGACAGCAATATTCATTATCCTCTGCCGCCAGCAGAGAATAATAGACAATTTCATCAAAGTCCATCTTTTGCGCGCCCACAGTAACAGGACGGTTTCTCAGTGCAGCCACGTCTGGTCAGGGATGGCCTTGGTATACTGTCAGGAGACTAGTAGACCAGACTGTGTGGACTGCACAGAGATAACCCAAAACGCATGTAAGTGAATAAATAATATTTATTAAAATAGGTGATAATTCAGAAAATACAAACAGTGCAAAACCAACACAACAACCCCACTACAAACAACAATATATACAGCAAAGGGGCAATACCGGAATCACAGATGTCAGCCAGGCCAGGGTCATACACAGCAGGTCAGCAGGAACAAGGGATATACCAGAAACATAAACATTTAGCCAAGCCAAGGTCATACACAGGAGATAAGCAACTTAACAAGGGCAGGTTGGGAAAGGGAGATAATGGATGGGATAGGATACAGGTTCAGGTTCAGATACAGGTTTACGGGATACAGGTCAGGGCACAAGGAAGAAAGATACCAAGGCGAGCATGTGAGGGCTTGCCGGGTATTTATAGGACTGACTATGATTGACTTCAAGTCATACCTGAGCGCAGGGAGTGTTGTCTGCTCCATACTGCCAGGATCCATCCGCTGGTGGACGTCAGTACTGCGGCCAAAAGATGAAATGACACCAGCAGGGAAATATTCTCCTGACAGTTCAACACTGCCAGGAGACACCTGCTGGTGGACCCCAGTACTGCATGCCAAACGATATATCTTACCAGCGGATGGACCCTTTCCTGACAGCACGCGTCTCACTGCAGTGTCCTAGAAGGGGGCATGTATCTAAAAGACAAATACTCTCTTCCAGCTCAGCCCTCTTAAAGTGGTGTTCCACCCAAAAAATAAAAAATACATGAAAATTCCTAAAAAAAAATTAAAAAAAAAAAAAAAAAATTTGGAAATTTTTTTTTAACTCACCTCTAAATGCCTGTTGCTAGGGGGTCCCTCGTAGTCTGCCTCTTTCAGTGCCTGGGCTGGTGACATCACTTCCCCCTCGGCACAGGAAGGACTCGGCTCTGCTCCCTCCCTCTTGTCAATCACCTGGGACCCATTACAGGTCCCAGGTGACTGAGCGGCCAATCACAGCGCGCGGCACTGCTCGCGCATGCGCAATGGGTGCCCGGCTGTGAAGCCACAGCCCGGCGCCCACAGTTGCAATGCCGGCGCCGCCGGACGGCGAATGCCGGCCCCAGCATCGCTGGACCCCGCGACAGGTGAGTGTCCGATTAAAAGTCAGCAGCTGCAGTATTTGTAGCTGCTGACTTTTATTTTTTTTTTAATGGGCCCTCCTCTTTAACTACAAGGAAAAAACATGTGTTTATGTGTATAAGATTTACCCACAATCCCATGTGGGTAAGAGGGAGAAACTGATTCTTCTGAAAAGGTACAAGCTAAATCATATATTATTATGCTATATGTTATAAGATAATAATTTTAATTTTTATCTATTTACTGTGAAGTTACTGGTTGGAAGTTATAACTTCAAACTTCAGTAATTTGTCCGGTAAGCCACCTGCTTGAGTACAGATTTTGAAAATATAGTAAATTACCTTAAAAATAATATATAATAATTATTTGTATGTTACTTATGGTAATTAACCCCTTGCCACCCGGGCCAATTCTGACACTTTTCTCCTACATGTAAAAATCATCATTTTTTTTTTGCTAGAAAATTACTCAGTACCACCAAATATTATATATATATTTTTAGCAGACACCCTAGAGCAGGGGTCTTCAAACTACGGCCCTCCAGTTGTTCAGGAACTACAATTCCCATCATGCCTAGTCATGTCTGAGAATGTCAGAGTTTTACAATGCCTCATGGGATGTGTAGTTCTGCAACAGCTGGAGGGCCGTAGTTTGAGGATCCCTGCCCTAGGGAATAAAAAAGCCCTCTGAGGGCTTCACAGAACAGCTGTATTTATACTGAGATTAACTTACACACAGTTGGACTCTCTTTACTAATTAGAAGACTTCTGAAAGCAATCTAGATTTTAGTTAGGGGTATCAGAGTAAAGGGGGGCTGAATACAAATGTACACCACACTTTTCACATATTTATTTGTAAAAATTGTTGAAAACCATGTATCATTTCCTTCCACTTCACATTTATGTGCCACTTTGTGTTGGTCTATCACATAAAATCCCAATAAAATACATTTACATTTTTGGTTGTAACATGACAAAATTTCAAGGGGTGTGATTACTTTTTCCAGGCACTGTATCCCTCCATTTAGGCGCCAACATTTCTTAATGAAACAAAATGCACGTGTTTAGTTTACAGAATGAAGATTTGCTTTTCAGACGAAACTTAGATTTTTGGAGATGTAGATGTATCTGAATTTCCATATGGACAAAGTAAGGCCTCTTTCACACGGGGATCCGTATGTCCGTTTTTCATCCTTCCGTTTTCGGATAAAAAACGGACATACAGTCATCCCTATGGAGCGTCGGATGTCAGCGGTGACATGTCCGCTGACATCCGACCCCGCTCCGATCCGAAAAGTGTAACGGAGGAAAAACCTACTTTTCCCTCCGTTTTCGGATCGGATCGGATGACGACGGACACTACGGACCGTCATCATCCGATCCCCCCATAGGGGAGAGCGGCGCTCTGACAGGTCCGTCGCTGCACACTGTGCAGCGATGCACCTGTCATCTTCCTGCTCAGCCGATCCCCGCTGAGCCAGCGGATGTTCACGGGGCGGATCATCACTGATCCGCCCCGTGTGAAAGAGGCCTAACGAATGTCAACGAATCCAAAAAAAAGTTGTAACAAAATTAACAAATGCATTTGTTTCATACGGAATCATTGTAAATAGCAGGTTGTTAAGGAGCGAGTGGCTGCCGCATCCTTAACAACAATGACCCAACTGCGGTCAGCAGCATTTCCCACTGACAACAGAATGTAAACAAAACAAGTGCCGACAATAAATAAAGAAAAAGAAAACTGCGTGGGGGTCCCCTCTATCCATACCAGGCCCTTTGGGTCAGATATGGATTTTGAGGGGACCCCATGCCAAAATAAAAAAAAAGGGAGTGGGATCCCCCCAAAATGTATACCAGACCCTTAGGTCTGGTATGGATTTTAAGCAGAACCCAACACCAAAAGTAAACCCTGGCCCTGTGGTTGTGGGGGAGCTACACCCCTACTCCTTCATCATAAAAAAAAAGTTGAAGTCAAAAGTAAATAAAAACACAGACAATTGGTGCCAAAGGGGCTTCATCAAAGTATTGAACAAAGGCTGTGATACTTATGTACATGGGATTTTTTTTTTTTTTTACCAAATTTGCAAAAATTTCAAACAAACTTCTTTCACGTTGTCATTATGGGGGATTGTTTGTAGGGTTTTAAGGAAAATAATGAATTTAATCCATTTTGCAATAAGGCTGTAACATAACATAATGTAGAAAAAGTGAAGCACTGTGAATACTTTCCGGATGTACTGTAAATGTATCTTCTGTCCCAGAGGAGAAGTGTGAGGGATTTTATGTAAATAAGAGATCCTTTTTTTTTCTCTCTCTCAGGAGTTTTTCCAAATGTTCCAGAAACAAGACCATCAAGGAGGCCGGTGCAGCGTGCTGAAGATGAAGGGTAACTATGCTCCTCTTTCAATCATAACCAGCAAAGTCCATTTATAACAGAAGTTTAACCACTTCAGCTCCGGAAAGTTTACTACCCCCTTCCTGACCAGGCCATTTTTTGCGATACGGCACTGCGTTATTTTAACTGACAATTGCACGGACATGCAACGCTGTACCTGAATAAAATTGATGTAATATTTTTGCCCCCACAATTAGAGATTTCTATTGGTGGTAATTGTTCACTTTTGCAGTTTTTATTTTTTGCGCTATAAACAAAAAAAGACCGACAATTTTGAAAATAAAATATTTTTTTTTTACTTTTTGCTATAATACATATCCAAAAAAAAATGTAAAAAAATCTAATTTCTTCATCAGTTTAGGCCAATATGTATTCTTCTACATATTTTTGGTAAAAAAAAACAATAAGCGTATATTGGATTGGTTTGCGCATAAGTTATAGAGTCTACAAACTATGGGATATTTTTATGCAATTTTTATGTATTTATTTTTTACTCGTAATGGCGGCGATCAGTGACTTATAGCGGGACTGCGACATTGCGGCGGACAGATCAGACACTAAGTGACAACTTTACAGTGATCAGTGCTAAAAAATATGTACTAAAAAATATGTACTAAAAAATATGTACTAACACTGGCATGGAAGGGGTTAACATTAGGGGTGATCAAAGGGTTAAATGTGTCCCTAGGAAGTGCTTTCTAACTGTGTGGGGGAGGGGCTTGTACTGTGGGAAGGCAGAGATCCCTGTTCCTACTTAGCAGAAAAACAGAACGGTGATCTACCTTGTTTACATAGGCCATTCTGCCAATGTTGGGAACGATTGACCGGTGCCAGCATGCCGTAAACCCGGAAGTGGCGATGACCTACAGGTATGTGATTTCGCCTGTAGAAGCCGCCGCCCTATATATATATATATATATATATATATATATATATATATATATACGTGGGGCGGTTAGAAAGCGGTTCATCTTCTTATATTTTGCCTTCCCTGGTTCCTTTCCTCTCCCCTTATTAACTTGATGTAATGTAATTTTGAAATAAAGCATTTCCATTTTCATTACCTAATTTTAGATCCAGTGATATCCTCACTGGGTCTCTGTGCTTCTCTGTTCAATGCAAGACGATCACAGCTGGTGGGAGGGGCCAACAGGGTTCTGTAACCATCACAGCAACCTGACTCGGCACTCCTCTGAGGAGCCCTCGGCCCTGATGCAAGCAGTGGGCGGGCTCTTGGGAGCCGTAAACACACACATGTCCCTGTTCTGTGAGGAGAGGAGAGATTGTGAGCTCCTACTAGCTGGGAACCACGATCTCTCATCTCCTTTAGTCAGTCCCCCCCCCCCCCACAGTTAGAACACACACATAGGGAACACAATTAACCCCTTGATCGCCCCCTAGTGTTAACCCCTTTCCTGCCAGTGTCATTTACATGGTAATCAGTGCATTTTTATAGCACTGATCGCTGTATAATTGTCGATGGTCCCAAAAATGTGTCAAAAGTGTCCGATCTGTCCGCCGCAATGTCGCAGTCCCAATAAAAATTGCAGATCACCGCTATTACTAGTAACTTTGTTTGGGTACAACGTCGCACGACCGCGCAATTGTCAGTTAAAGCGGCCAAATCTTCCGTGGCTGAAGTGGTAAAAGAAGAATTTCACTCTCTCAATGAAAATTGACTATGGGGGTTATTTACTAAAACCCACTTTGCACTACAAGTGCACTTGGAAGTGCAGTCGCTGTAGATTTGAGGGGGACATGCAAGGAAAATAAAAAACAGCATTTTAGCTTGTACATGATTGTATGATAAAATCAGCAGAGCTTTCCCTCAGATCTACAGCGACTGCACTTCCAAGTGCACTTGTAGTGCAAAGTGGGTTTTAGTAAATAACCCCCTATGTGTAATCCTTATGCTGCTAACATTAGTAAATACATAGGGAGGTATTTATATTTACTTGTTTAAAACTTTTTTTTTATTCCTTCAGTAACTTCCTGGTTTCTGTCCTAGGCCAAAATGATGTCATACATTCCAGGAGTATTCTCAGATAAGCACACCCTCCTGCCTGTATGCCTGAGCTAAGGCCAGATGGATTCCATGGAGTACTTACTATGCTGGGGGGGGGGGGGGGCTGTTTTCAAAGTGGAGACATGGATGGATGGGGGAGTTTATTTTGAATATTAAAGACAAATTAATAGTGTTTTTGGTTTGTGGTGCTCAAGTGTAGTGTAGAGCTGGTGTTTGTTTACTATTACATTGTTTACACCTGTAGTTGCTGTTGTTGGCTCACAGCGATCACAAGGTACAGAGCCACTCTCATTGGCTCTGTGATCTGTGTTGTCTAATGACAGTGTGATCACAAGGCATTATGAGCACCCGTGCATGCACACTATACACAAGGATGTTTTAACAGGGAAGCCCCCAACTGGCCATTTATTAGAATGTCAGGCCATGGTGGGGGTTGGTAGACTGTATCAGTTGTAAATATAGTAAAATAATGTGAATTTCACCTTGTTGTTTCTCATTTTTTAGGGCGGCCCCCAGTAACATGACCGATGCCCTGACCTGCTGCGTGTGCATGGAACTCTATACGGATCCGGTGTCTCTGCCGTGTGGCCATAGCTACTGTAAGGATTGTATCACCAGGACGTGGCAGAACCAGCATCCAGGGGTGGCCTCCTGTCCTCTGTGCGCACGGACCTACCCCAACAGGCCGGAGCTGAACAAGAACTGGGGTCTGTGTCAGTTAGTGGAGGCCTATAGAGCTCAGCCCGGCCAGCACTCCTAATACATGATGTCCGGGGAGGGGGGTCTATAGGTGAACAGATCCCTCTGCGGGCCGAAATAGACATCAGATACAGTAAAGCCCATCTCCGGGGGGGACAACAATACTCCCTTGCAGTGGAGTTGCCCTCATACTTCAGGCTTGAAGGGCTTCTACTGACTAAATGGCTTTTACCTTTAATGCATTCTAACACTAGGTGCTCTAACTATTTAAGGCGCTTGAGTCTCCTTAGATATTAGCAGATGATATAAATGAATGCAAAGTGTTGAAAAGTAAAAGTGAGAATAATGTGCGAGGTTTTAGTGTTTTCTTTATTCATTATTCTCTGTAAATGGAGAAGGCGGAGTGGTTCTGGATTTCAGTGAACATACACTATATTACCAAAAGTATTGGGACGCCTGCCTTTACACGCACATGAACTTTAACTGGTTCCCGACCGGCTCGCGTACATATACTGCGGCACAATGGCACCGCTGCGTGAAACCCTGTACATATACGGGGTTTCTTTGAGAGCCGCCAGAGGGCACACGCGCTGCACGGCGGGGGACCCGATGCGCTCGGCCGGTGGTCGCACGCACAAGAACCAGCACGTGTGTGTGTGTGTAAACACACAAATCCCTGTGCTGTCAGAGGAGAGGAGACATGTCGTTTGTTCCTAGTAAGTAGTAAGACCAGTTTGCTCTGAAAAGTAGGACTTTAAATGGATCACAGACAGAAAGAATATAGAAAAATAATTGGATTTTTAATATTACATGAATAGACAACTCATGGTGAAAAACACAATACAAAGCATTGGATAAAACCAAGACATATACATGAAAAACACAGAATTAAAAGACCAACAATGAACCAAAGCCCAGAAGCTGTCAGGACGACAGTAAGTTCCTAGTAAGTAGGAACAGCAAAATGTCTCCTCTCCTACTCAGTCCTATCCCCATACAGTTAGAACACACTGAGGGAACACATTAACCCCTTGATCAGCCCCCAGTGTAAACCCCTTCCCTACCAGTGCCATTTACACCTGATCGTTGTATAAATGTCAATGATCTCAAAAATGTGTCAAAAATGTCCGATCTGTCCGCTGCAATACCGCTAAAAAGCACAGATCACCGCCATTACTAGTAAAAAAAATAAAAATGCCATAAATATTTCCCATAGTTTGTAGACGCTATAACTTTTGCGCAAAACAATCAATATAGGCTTATTGCGATTTTTTTTTTTTTTTTTTACTAAAAATATATGGAAGAATACATATTGGCCTAAACTGATGAAGAAATTTGTTTTTTAAAACAATTTTTGGGGATATTTATTATAGCAAAATGTAAAAATGTTTTTTTTTTCAAAATTGTCGCTCTTTTTTTGTATATAGCACAAAAAATAAAAACCGCAGAGGTGATCAAATACCACCAAAAGAAAGCTCTATTTGTGAGAAAAAAGGACGCAAATTTTGTTTGGGTACAACATTGCATTACCAGTTAAAGCGACGCAGTGCCAAATTGTAAACAGTGCTCTGGTCAGGAAGTGGTTAATGACATCCCAGTCTTAGTCCATAGGGTTCAATATTGAGTTGCCATAGGCTATATATATATATATATATATATATATATATATATACATACACATACACTCTGCATTCAGTGTAGCCTATATCTACAGTGCATTCTGTGGTGTATAGTTTCTAATACACTTCAGGCGGTTTACACAGTATCTAATACAGTGTAGTGTGGTGTTGCAAAACAAAAAATACATCATATTTACTAAAGGCAAATCCACTTTGCACTACAAGTGCAAACTACAAATGCAAAGTGCACTTGAAATTGCACTGAAATTGCACTTGGAAGTGCAGTCGCTGTAGATCCGAGGGGGACATGCAAGGAAGATAAAAAACAGCATTTTAGCTTGCACATGATTGGATGATAAAATCAGCAGAGCTTCCCCTCATTTCAGATCTACCCCTCAGATTTACAGCAACTGCACTTCCAAGTGCACTTTCAGTGCAATTTCAAGTGCACTTTGCACTATAAGTGCAAACTAAAAGTGCAAAGTGGATTTGCCTTTCATAAATAACTCCCCATGTACGGAAGGCCACCAAGGAGAGGCAGGGCGGGGATCCCTTGAAGACTGCCTATGCTGACTATCCTATTCCTCCTCAATCTTGATGATGTTAGCTTCTGACAATATTTTTGGTTTAGGGCATCACCACCACCACCACCTAAGGCCCAATTTTACCAGGGGCATGTAATTACAGTTTTTGATATATTTCACAGCAGGGCCCGTTCCTGTGCCCAACAAGAGTATCTGTGAGGGGTTACAGTGTTGTGACACCAGCACCACCCAATGCCCAATTTTTCTGCCTCTGTTTAACAGGGGCATGTAATTACAATTTTTTTATATTAATTACAACGCAGGGCCTGTTCCTGTGCCCAATAAGAGTATCTGTGATGGGTTACAGTGTTGTGGCACCACCACCACCCTGTGCCCAACAAGAATAACTGAGGGCTTACAGTGTTCTGGCACAACCAAAACCATTTTTGGCATGGGGTTCCCCTTAATATTCATACCAGACCCAAAGGGCCTGGTAATGAACGGGGGGGGGGAGCCATGCCATTTTTTTGAATGATTTTTATATCTATATTGCCGGGCTCTGACAATACATTACAGCCACGAGCAGTTTTAAATGACATTTTTCCTTTAGAAATGTCATTTTACTGTGGTACTGTTATAAACATGGGAAAGATGCGCTACTTTACAGGCAGACTAAAGAGACCCCCAGGCACGATATGTTACTTTAAGCATTATTAACCGCTTCAGCCCCGGAAGATTTTACTCCCTTCCTGACCAGAACACTTTTTACAATTTGGCACTGCGTCACTTTAACTGACAATTGCGCGGTCCTGCGACGCTCTACCCAAACAAAATTTGGGTCCTTTTTTTCTGACAAACAGAGCTTTCTTTTGGTGGTATTTGACCACCTCTGCGGTTTTTATTTTTTGCGCTATAAATAAAAGAAAAGTGTCAATTTTGAAAAAAACACAATATCTTTTACTTTTTTGCTATAATAAATATCCCACATTTAAAAAAAAAAAACAAACATATTTTTTCCTCAGTTTAGGCCAATATGTATTCTTCTACATAATTTTGGTGAAAAAAAAATTCGCAATAAGCGTATATTGATTGGTTTGCGCAAAAGTTATTGCGTCTACAAAATAGGGGGTAGTTTTACGGCATTTTTGCTATTTTTTTTTTTTACTAGTAATTGCGGTGATCTGCGATATTTATTGGGACTGCGATATTGCGGCGGACAGATCAGACACTTTTGACACATTTTTGGGACCATTCACATTTATACAGCGATCAGTGCTATAAAATGTCACTGGCAGGGAAGGGGTGAACACTAGGGGGCGATCAAGGGGTTAACTGTGTTCCCTCAGCATGTTCTAATTGTAGAGGGGATGGGACTTACTAGGGTAAGAGAGAGATCGGTGTTCATACTTTGTATGAACACATAATTAGTCTCCTCGCCCTGAGAGAACACACACACATCCCGGTCCTCGCTTTGTCACGAGTGATTGCGCGTGCCTCCGGCAGCGCGCACGCGCCCCTAGTGGCCAAAAGGCGAAGCGACGTAACATAACATCGTTTCGCCCAGCCGTGCCATTCTGCTGCAGTAAAACTGCGGCGGTTGGTCAGCAAGTGGTTAACCACTTCCCGACCGCCGCACGACGATGTACGTCCTAAGTTTGAAGGGGTATATCGTTGTTATGGCAGCAGCTAGCTGCCATAACCCAGGTATCCCCGTTTTCGTGCGGCGGCCGGCTTTCAGATAAAAGTGGTCCCTGCGGCGGATTCGCCGCAAGATCACTTTTATCGGTGGCGGGTGACGCCCCCCCCCTCCCTCCGCGATCCGGTGCCCTCCGCCGCTTACCGGAGCCGTCGGTAGCGGCGGAGGCGATCGCGTCCTGTGCCGTGGTGTGTCTGGAGACGAGTGAGGCCAAGATGGCGCTCACTCGTTTCCATGACACTGCTGGGCGGAAGCGACGTCAAAACGGATGGAAATGGAATCGCAGACAGTACAGAGGAGGTCTAGGGCTATTATTGCTCTCGCTCTAACGTTCGCGGCGGTACCTCACATGTGTGGTTTGAACACCGTTTTCATATGTGGGCGGGACTTAGAGCACACGGGGACAGGGGCGCGTTAAAAAAATAAAAAATGTATTGTTAATTTTACTTTTTTTTTTTTTTTTTACACTTTTTAAAAAAAAATTAAATGTGATCACTTTTATTCCTATTACAAGGAATGTAAACATCCCTTGTAATAGGAATATGGCATGATTGGTTCTCTTTACAGTGAGATATGGGGTCAATAAGACCTCACATCTCACCTCTAGGCTGGGAAGCCTGAAATAAAAAAAGATAAAAAATAAAAATTATCTCAGCTTCCCAGCCGAGGCGGCGCTGTTTGTTCGAATGCAGAGGCCGGGCGTGATGTCATAACATCGCGACCGTCCTCCGAACGATCATAGAGACTCCGGCGACCATCTGGTATGCCGGAAATCTCTATGGTCACCATCTGGGGCCGGCGGATCCTGTCTCCGACTCACCGATGTGAGTCAGTAGAAGCACCAGAGGGCGGCGGGAGGGGGACGTCCCTCTCGCCGCCCATAAGAACGATCAAGTGGTGGAACAGCTGCTATGATCATTCTTATGATGTAGGGAAAGCCGATATCTGAATATCTGAATAATGCCTGTAGCTGCACCCATCATTCAAATATCCCCGCACAAAGTCAAGGACATCATATGACGGCCGGCGGTGGGTAAGCGGTTAAACAATATCATGCGCTAAACATTATTTCCATGTGCACTACTACAGGTTCTAGCAGAGTAAGGGTTTGGGCGCTATTTGTTTTCTGGGCGCTATAGTGAATTTGATTTTGGGAGTATTTTTTCACCGGCGCTATAGTGAATTCTGTTCTAGCGCTAATTAGCGCAATCGCACTATTTTGAGTGTATTTAGAGGAGCTATTGCATATTAGCGCAATAGTAAATGGCCCCACAGTATATTCCACAGGGGATAAGGACACCAGATCTGATTTGATCATAATTGGCAATGCTTCTGATAAATAATTCTTTCTTCCTGAGTCACTAACCCAACATGTTTTATTCGGGAGACAAACGCCCCTTACCACCCAGCCCAAGTCCTCCTCTGATTTTGAATCAGGTCAGTACCTATCATATGGAAAAAGTCCCTCCAGTGCCGGCACAAGGTCATCCAGTGCCCAGAGCAAAGAAGCCCAACTGTGCCCCCTCCCCTTCTTCATTATGTATTAATCTTAGGGGTTGTTACCCCCAGCAGTGATCTGCTTGACAAATGCCTTATATCAGAATGAGCTCACTGGTGCCCCCATCCATACACTAAACCGCTGCACCCAGGGCACCCGTCCCTCCTGCCCACCCCTTGTCCCGGCCCTAAGTCCCTCTGACATCATACCCTTTAGAGCAGGGGGTCTCCAAACTTTCTAAAAAGAGGGCCATTTTACTGTCCTTCAGGATTTAACCACTTAAGGACCGCCTCACGCCGATGTACGTCGGCAAGGCGGCACGGGCAGGCAAAATCACGTACATGTACGTGATTTGCCTCCCGCGGGTGGGGGGTCCGATCGGACCGCCGCCCGAGGCGGTCCCGTTCTGTCCCCCGGCGATCAGAGACGAGGGGGAGGCCATCCGTTCGTGGCCCCCCCCTCGCGATCGCCGCCGGCCAATGAGAACACTCCTTTGCTGCTGTATGCTAAACAGCAGCAAAGGAAGTGATGTCATCTCCCCTCGGCTCGGTATTTTCCGTTCCGGCCCGAGGAGAGAAGACATCTATGTGAGTGCACCAACACACACACACACAGTAGAACATGCCAGGCATACAAAACACCCCGATCCCCCCCCCGATCACCCCCCGATCCCCCCCCAATCACCCCCCCCCCCCTGTCACAAACTGACACCAGCAGGTTTTTTTTTTTTTTTTTTTCTGATTACTGCATAGTGTCAGTTTGTGACAGTTACAGTGTTAGCACAGTTACTGTTACCCCCCTGTAGGTCTAGGGTACCCCCCTAACCCCCCCTAATAAAGTTTTAACCCCTTGATCACCCCCGTCACCAGTGTCGCTAAGCGATCATTTTTCTGATCGCTGTATTAGTGTCGCTGGTGACGCTAGTTAGTGAGGTAAATATTTAGGTTCGCCGTCAGCGTTTTATAGCGTCAGGGACCCCCATATACTACCTAATAAATGTTTTAACCCCTTGATTGCCCCTAGTTAACCCTTTCACCACTGATCACCATATAACCGTTACGGTTGACGCTGGTTAGTTCGTTTATTTTTTATAGTGTCAGGGGACCCGCCGTTTATTACCGAATAAAGGTTTAGCCCCCCGATCGCCCGGCGGTGATATGCGTCGCCCCAGGCAGCGTCAGATTAGCGCCAGTACCGCTAACACCCACGCACGCAGCATACGCCTCCCTTAGTGGTATAGTATCTGATCGGATCAATATCTGATCCAATCAGATCTATACTAGCGTCCCCAGCAGTTTAGGGTTCCTGAAAACGCAGTGTTAGCAGGATCAGCCCAGATACCCGCTAGCACCTGCGTTTTGCGCCTCCGCCCAGCCCACCCAAGTGCAGTATCGATCGATCACTGTCACTTACAAAACACTAAACGCATAACTGCAGCGTTCGCAGAGTCAGGCCTGATCCCTACGATCGCTAACAGTTTTTTTGGTAGCACTTTGGTGAACTGGCAAGCACCAGCCCCAGGCAGCGTCAGGTTATCGCCAGTACCGCTAATACCCACGCACGCACCGTACACCTCCCTTAGTGGTATAGTATCTGAACGGATCAATATCTGATCCGATCAGATCTATACTAGTGTCCCCAGCAGTTTAGGGTTCCCAAAAACGCAGTGTTAGCGGGATCAGCCCAGATACCTGCTAGCACCTGCGTTTTGCCCCTCCGCCCAGGCGAGCCCAGCCCACCCAAGTGCAGTATCGATCGATCACTGTCACTTACAAAACACTAAACGCATAACTGCAGCGTTCACAGAGTCAGGCCTGATCCCTGCGATCGCTAACAGTTTTTTTGGTAGCATTTTGGTGAACTGGCAAGCACCAGCCCCAGGCAGCGTCAGGTTAGCGCCAGTACCGCTAACACCCACACACGCAGCATACACCTCCCTTAGTGGTATAGTATCTGAACGCATCAATATCTGATCCGATCTGATCTATACTAGTGTCCCCAGCAGTTTAGGGTTCCCAAAAACGCAGTGTTAGCGGGATCAGCCCAGATACCTGCTAGCACCTACGTTTTGCCCCTCCGCCTGGCCCAGCCCAGCCCACCCAAGTGCAGTATCGATCGATCACTGTCACTTACAAAACTCTAAACGCATAACTGCAGCGTTCGCAGAATCAGGCCTGATCCCTGCGATCGCTAACAGTTTTTTTGGTAGCGTTTTGGGGAACTAGTGGCAAGCACCAGTGGCGTAGTACACCCTGGTCATAGTCAAACCAGCACTGCAGTAACACTTGGTGACGTGGCGAGTCCCATAAGTGCAGTTCAAGCTGGTGAGGTGGCAAGCACAAGTAGTGTCCCGCTGCCACCAAAAAGACAAACACAGGCCCGTCGTGCCCATAATGCCCTTCCTGCTGCATTCGCCAATCCTAATTGGGAACCCACCGCTTCTGCAGCGCCCGTACTTCCCCCATTCACATCCCCAACCAAATGCAGTCGGCTGCATGAGAGGCATTTTTATGTCCTCCCGTGTACCCCTACCCAACGAACCCCCCCAAAAAAGAGGTAGTGTCTGCAGCAAGCGCGGATATAGGCGTGACACCCACTATTATTGTCCCTCCTGTCCTGACAATCCTGGTCTTTGCATTGGTGAATGTTTTGAACGCTACCATACACTAGTTGAGTATTAGCGTAGGGTACAGCATTCCACAGACTAGGCGCACTTTCACAGGGTCTCCCAAGATGCCATCGCATTATGAGAGACCCGAACCTGGAACCGGTTACAGTTATAAAAGTTAGTTACAAAAAAAGTGTAAAAAAAAAAAAATATATGAAATAAAAAAAAATAGTTGTCGTTTTATTGTTCTCTCTCTCTCTATTCTCTCTCTCTATTGTTCTGCTCTTTTTTACTGTATTCTATTCTGCAATGTTTTATTGTTATTGTTATTGTTATTATGTTTTATCATGTTTGTTTTTCAGGTATGTAATTATTTATACTTTACTGTTTACTGTGCTTTATTGTTAACCATTGTTAACCATTTTTTTGTCTTCAGGTACGCCATTCACGACTTTGAGTGGTTATACCAGAATGATGCTGCAGGTTTAGGTATCATCTTGGTATCATTCTTTTCAGCCAGCGGTCGGCTTTCATGTAAAAGCAATCCTAGCAGCTAATTAGCCTCTAGACTGCTTTTACAAGCCGTCTTCCGTGTTTTTCTCTGGCTCTCCTGTCTCAACAGGGAACCTGAGAATGCAGCCGGTGATTCAGCCAGCTGACCATAGAGCTGATCAGAGACCAGAGTGGCTCCAAACATCTCTATGGCCTAAGAAACCGGAAGCTACGAGCATTTTATGACTTAGATTTCGCCGGATGTAAATAGCGCCATTGGGAAATTGGGGAAGCATTTTATCACACCGATCTTGGTGTGGTCAGATGCTTTGAGAGCAGAGGAGAGATCTAGGGTCTAATAGACCACAATTTTTTCAAAAAAGAGTACCTGTCACTACCTATTGCTATCATAGGGGATATTTACATTCCCCGAGATAACAATAAAAATGATTAAAAAAAAAAATATGAAAGGAACAGTTTAAAAGTAAGATTAAAAAAGCAAAAAAATAATAAAGAAAAAAAAAAAAAAAGCACCCCTGTCGCCCCCTGCTCTCGCGCTAAGGCGAACGCAAGCGGCGGTCTGTCGTCAAACGTAAACAGCAATTGCACCATGCATGTGAGGTATCACCGCGAAGGCCAGATCGAGGGCAGTAATTTTTCCAGTAGACCTCCTCTGTAAATCTAAAGTGGTAACCTGTAAAGGCTTTTGAAGGATTTTAAACATGTATTTATTTTGTTGCCACTGCACGTTTGTGCGCAATTTTAAAGCATGTCATGTTTGGTATCCATGTACTCGGCCTAAGATCATCTTTTTTATTCCATCAAACATTTGGGCAATATAGTGTGTTTTAGTGCATTAAAATTTAATAAAGTGTGTTTTTTCCCCAAAAAATGCGTTTGAAAATCGCTGCGCAATTACTGTGTGAAAAAAAAAAATGAAACACCCACCATTTTAATCTGTAGGGCATTTGCTTTAAAAAAAATATATAATGTTTGGGGGTTCAAAGTAATTTTTTTGCAAAAAAAAATAACTTTTTCATGTAAACAATAAGTGTCAGAAAGGGCTTTGTCTTCAAGTGGTTAGAAGAGTGGGTGATGTGTGACATAAGCTTCTAAATGTTGTGCATAAAATGCCAGGACAGTTCAAAACCCCCCCAAATGACCCCATTTTGGAAAGTAGACACCCCAAGCTATTTGCTGAGAGGCATGTCGAGTCCATGGAATATTTTATATTGCGACACAAGTTGCGGGAAAGAGACAAATTTTTTTTTTTTTTTTGCACAAAGTTGTCACTAAATGATATATTGCTCAAACATGCCATGGGAATATGTGAAATTACACCCCAAAATACATTTTGCTGCTTCTCCTGAGTACGGGGATACCACATGTGTGAGACTTTTTGGGAGCCTAGCCACGTACGGGACCCCGAAAACCAAGCACCGCCTTTAGGCTTTCTAAGGGCGTGAATTTTTGATTTCACTCTTCACTGCCTATCACAGTTTCGGAGGCCATGGAATGCCCAGGTGGCACAAAACCCCCCCAAATGACCCCATTTTGGAAAGTAGACACCCCAAGCTATTTGCTGAGAGGTATAGTGAGTATTTTGCAGACCTCACTTTTTGTCACAAAGTTTTGAAAATTGAAAAAAGAAAAAAAAAAATGTTTTTTCTTGTCTTTCTTCATTTTCAAAAACAAATGAGAGCTGCAAAATACTCACCATGCCTCTCAGCAAATAGCTTGGGGTGTCTACTTTCCAAAATGGGGTCATTTGGGGGGGTTTTGTGCCACCTGGGCATTCCATGGCCTCCGAAACTGTGATAGGCAGTAAAGAGTGAAATCAAAAATTTTCACCCTTAGAAATCCTGAAGGCAGTGATTGGTTTTCGGGGTCCCGTACGCGGCTAGGCTCCCAAAAAGTCCCACACATGTGGTATCCCCATACTCAGGAGAAGCAGCTAAATGTATTTTGGGGTGCAATTCCACATATGCCCATGGCCTGTGTGAGCAATATATCATTTAGTGACAACTTTATGAAAAAAAAAAAAAAAAAAGTGTCACTTTCCCGCAACTTGTGTCAAAATATAAAACATTCCATGGACTCAATATGCCTCTCAGCAAATAGCTTGGGGTGTCTACTTTCCAAAATGGGGTCATTTTGGGGGGTTTTGTGCCACCTGGGCATTCCATGGCCTCCGAAACTGTGATAGGCAGTGAAGAGTGAAAGCAAAAATTTACACCCTTAGAAATCCTGAAGGCGGTGATTGGTTTTCGGGGCCCCGTACGCGGCTAGGCTCCCAAAAAGTCCCACACATGTGGTATCCCCGTACTCAGGAGAAGCAGCTAAATGTATTTTGGGGTGCAATTCCACATAGGCCCATGGCCTGTGTGAGCAATATATCATTTAGTGACAACTTTTTGTAAATATTTTTTTTTTTTTTTGTCATTTTTCAATCACTTGGGACAAAAAAAATAAATATTCAATGGGTTCAACATGCCTCTCAGCAATTTCCTTGGGGTGTCTACTTTCCAAAATGGGGTCATTTGGGGGGGTTTTGTACTGCCCTGCCATTTTAGCACCTCAAGACATGACATAGGCAGTCATAAACTAAAAGATGTGTAAATTACAGAAAATGTACCCTAGTTTGTAGACGCTATAACTTTTGCGCAAACCAATAAATATACACTTATTGACATTTTTTTTACCAAAGACATGTGGCCGAATACATTTTGGCCTAAATGTATGACTAAAATTTAGTTTATTGGATTTTTTTTATAACAAAAAGTAGAAAATATCATTTTTTTTCAAAATTTTCGGTCTTTTTCCGTTTATAGCGCAAAAAATAAAAACCGCAGTGGTGATCAAATACCATCAACAGAAAGCTCTATTTGTGGGAAGAAAAGGACGCAAATTTCGTTTGGGTACAGCATTGCATGACCGCGCAATTAGCAGTTAAAGCGACGCAGTGCCAAATTGGAAAAAGACCTCTGGTCCTTAGGCAGCATAATGGTCCGGGGCTCAAGTGGTTAAGGGGGCCAGACTGTGCCAGTAGGAGTAGAAATGTATGCCCCGCTGCCAGTGGGAGTAAACCATGCCCCATCATTGATTATAGTGCCCCATTGTTGGTATTCAAGGAAAGAACAGTGTGCCACCATTGGTGTCTGTGAGAGGAATGTCAGGGCCACGAAAGTATAAAATAGAGTAGTGGCCCCATGGGATTATCACCCCTAATGCCCATTTTTTTAACCACTTGCCGACTGCCTTACGTAGATATAGGTCGGCAGAATGGCACGGGCAGGCAAAGCAATGTACAGGTACGTTGCTTTGAATCTGCCGCCGCAAGCTCTGTGACCGGGCCCATGGGACCCGCTGACTCAATGTCTGCCGGTGTCCCGCGATCGTGTCATAGAGCAGCAGAATGGGGGGGATGCCTGTGTAAACAAGGCATTTCCCTGTTCTGCCTAGTAACACAACAGTGATCGCTGTCATGTCACTGGTAGCCCATCCCCCCCACAGTTAGAATCACTCCCTAGGACACACTTAATCCCTTCCTTGCCCCCTAGTGGTTAACCCCTTCCCTGCCAGTGTCATTTACACAGTAATCAGTGCATTTTTATAGCACTGATCGCTGTATAAATGACAATGTTCCCAAAATTGTGTCAAAAGTGTCCAATGTGTCCGCCGCACTATCGCAGTCACGATAAAAATCGCAGATCGCTGCCATTACTAGTAAAAAAAAAATTATAATAAAAATGCCATAAAACTATCCCTTATTTTGTGGATGCTATAACTTTTGCGCAAACCAATCAATATATGCTTATTGGGTTTTTATTTATTTTTTTTACCAAAAATATGTTGAAGAATACATATCAGCCTAAACTGAGGAAAAAATTAGTTTTTTTTATATATTTTTGAGGGATAATTATTATCCCTTTCATGACTAAGCCTATTTTTGAAATTTTGTGTTTACAAGTTAAAATCTGTATTTTTTGCTAGAAAATTACTTAGAACCCTCAAACATTATATATATTTTTTAGCAGAGAATCTAGAGAATAAAATGGCGATTGTTGCAATATTTTATGTCACACGGTATTTGGCCAGCGGTGTTTTAAACGCAACTTTTTGGGAAAAGGGACACTTTCATGAATTTTAAAAAAACCCAACAGTAAAGTTACCCCAACTTTTTATATAATGTGAAAGATGATGTTACACTGAGTAAATAGATACCAAACATGTCACGCTTTATAATTGCACGCACTCGTGGAATGGCGACAAACTACGGTACCTAAAAATCTCCATAGTCGACGCTTTAAATTATTTTACGGTTACCAGTTTAGAGTTGCAGAGGAGGTCTAGTGATAGAATTATTGCTCTCGCTCTGACGATTGCGCTGATACCTCACATGTGTGATTTGAACACCGTTTACATATGCGGGCGCGACTTCCGTATGCATTTTCTTTGCTGCGCGAGCTCGCGGGGCGGGGCGGGGGCATTTTAAAAATTGTTTTTTCTTATTTATTTTTATATTTATAAATCATGTTTTAAAAAAAAAAATTTTTTTGATGACTTTTATTGCTGTCACAAGGAATGTAAACATCCCTTGTGACAGTAATAGGCGGTGACAGGTACTCTTTATGGAGGGATCGGGGGTCTAAAAGACCCCCAATATCTCCTTTGCACTTCAAAGTATTCAGATCGCTGAAAACAGCGATTCTGAATACTATGTATTTTTTTTAAAACCGGCGCCATTGGCACCCGAATAAACGGGAAGTGACGTCATGACGTCGCTTCCGTGTTTACGATTAGGAGGCTGGAACAAAGCCGCTCACAGCTTCGTTCTAGTCCGTCCCAAGCCGCCGGAGGCAGCCGATTAATCATCGGGCCTTCCGATGGAACGGGAGGCACGGTAAGAGCGGCGAGAGGGGGGGACGTCCCCTCCCGCTCCTCCGGTATAACAGCCGAGCGGCCAGCTCTAAAAAACAGTACCGGGATAATGCCTGCAGCTGCGGGCATTATCCCGGTATAACCCCGGAAAGCCGAGTACGCACATCTGCGTACGCTTGGCGGGAAGGGGTTAAAGCAAAAAGCACGAAATATTGTTTTTTTTACAAAATTATTGCTCTTTTTTTTTGTTTATAGCACAAAAAATAAAAACCACAGAGGTGATCAAATACCACCCAAAGAAAGCTCTATTTGTGGGAAGAAGAGGACGTCAATTTTGTTTGGGTGCAACATCGCACGACCGCGCAATTGTCAGCTGAAGCGACGCAGTGCCGAATCGCAAAAAATGGCCTGGTCATTGGGCAGCCAATTCTTCCGGGGCTGAAGTGGTTAATAAATACATTTTACTCTTAGAGCTCTTGCACACTGGGGCGGTTTGCAGGCGCTATTGCGCTAATAATAGCGCCTGCAAACCGCCCCGAAAGTGCCGCTGCTTTCATTCCAGTGTGTAAGCTGCAGGGGCGCTTTGCGGTGGTATTTAACCCTTTCTCGGCCGCTAGCGGGGGGTAAAACCGCCCTGCTAGCAGCTGCATACCGACGGTAAAACGCCGCTAATAATAGCTGCGTTTTACCGCCGACGCCGCCCCCCGCCCCAGTGTGCAAGGGCTCATAATAAAGGGCTATGATAATTGTTAAGTACATGACTCTTTATGGGGGCTTTGTTGGTTCTTTCTGTTTGGTATTTCAGGTGACAGGCTGCCTGCTGTTGCTAGGAAGATTTACCTCAGCTGCTGAGCACTGGATTGGTGACAAATCTTTTGGCGGGAAGCATCTAGCCAATCAGTGTAATCTTTTACTTATATCCTCTCCTGTCACTGGGCAGAGTCAGCATTTACCTCAGGTCTGTCAGCTGGACTCACCTCTGGATTCTCCTCAGACTTCCTTCTGGATCTTTTGACCCACTCTCAGCCCAGAATGGATACTCGACTTCATGAACTACTTCAAAAGACTAATTCCCCTGGAGGAAAGGTCGCCTCAGTCATTTCTTTTTTATTTATTTTTTTTACCCCCCCCCCCCTTTCAATTTTCACTAGTGACAGATGTATCATCACTTCCATCTGTGGGCCCTGGGCCTGTATTGTGCCTCTCATTCCTGAAGTGCCGGGGCTGCCCTGTATAGTGATGGTAATAGGTCAGACAGGGAACTTTTCATCCACCTGTAGGCAGACCTGGACCTGAGACAAGACTATAGGAGGGTCACATCAGCACTGGGACTTTACAGGGACCAGAAGAGGAGGGCGGCTGACTGGAAGTGTCAGTATACAGGCCGACAGGACAGGAGCTACCATAAAAGAATACGCAGGATAAGGAGGCCCTACTCAGACACCCACAGAGCCACTGATCCTGCCAGCGTGAGCCAGGTAAAAAAAATAAAAGAAATGAATATTTGACATTCATATGTTGTCTGGTGCGGAGGATTTTATTTCCCTCCTGTTAAAATTCC
>JBBGZY010002368.1:0-112500 GCA_037952925.1 Lithobates clamitans | reverse complement strand
TGGGGAGGAGCGGTGAGTTCAGCTGCTGACAGGACTTTTTCTGACGCCCTGCCAGCGCAACGCTCCAGTGTGAAAGCCCTCGGGAGTGAATGGAGCAACTGTTTTAGGGCGGTTTGCAGGTCCTATTTTTAACGCTATATCGCCTGCAAAACACTCCAGTGTGAAAGGGGTCTAACCGGGGGACATGTTCTTTGCTACTTACTGTGCAGAAGGGTGTCCCTCTTTATCATTTCAGAAATTTGGGAGGTATATTTTTGGTACATTTTCTCAGTCATCGGTAAGGACATTTTCAATACTGGATTATAAGGAGTTATTTTTTTTTTTTAGGCCCGCGGTGGTGGGGTGGGGCGAGGTTGGTATTCTGGCTTTTGGGTAATGTCGCCCACTTTGTGGGTGGACAGTGGTTGGTAAACTGGTATTTGGTTGGTATAAGATATTGAGTCTTAGTGACTAAGCATGTCAGTCTGTTATTGGTTAACAGCGATTCTGTTTGCTATTAAAGGTTAAAGTTCATTTCATAATTAAAATTGTTTTAAACCCAATAAAGGGGCCGCGGCCTAAACTTTTCCACAATCCTTGTTGTGTGTTTTTATTTTATATTTTAGGTATGTCCCTATGGTATGATGGGTGTTAATGGAGTGTACAATCCCATGGTGCCCAATCATTGGTGTAAGTGGATGGAATGGGGCCCCAAGGGCCAGATGAAGGCAATCTGACCCATAGGCCACAGTTTGGAGACCCCTGCTCTGGGGGGAAAAGATATGAAATTCTCACCTTCCTTTCCAGCTTCTTAGTAAATATCTAGTAGTATATATATGGGGCATGAAATAAAATCACTGTATTGGAGAATCTGCTACCCTGTCGTACAGTAATAATAACTACAGTACACACAGTAATATAATATAAATATATATTATTTTTTTTTAATTAAAAGGCCCACTATAGTGCAAAATATTGTATTGTATTCTGGTAACTGTCTATGGTTAATCACTGTAATGATAGGATTAGTATTCAGTCAATGCCAGCACAATTAGAAGTAAATTAATTTCTTCCCTACATGCTTTTGTTTATATTTTTCTTCACATGTACATGCAAATCAAGTTTTCCAGCAAAAATCAGTTACAGAGGATGGGAGAAGTTTTGTGGCCAGGGGGGCAGTAAAAATACGGGGCTGATTTGTGGGTTTACTACCCCTCCTTAAAGTGGATGTAAACCCGATTCATTAAATTTGAGCTGGGCACATCTATCTGCAGTGTTTTGTTATCTCTCTTCAATGAGCGAAGTCCCATAGCTCTCTCCTGATCCATTCCTCTGTTATCAGCCTGATAACTCCTGACAAATTCTGAGACTTTTAGATAAAAGCAGCCTAAATCTTGTGTCTGGGGGAGGTTGCTAAAATAGATTAGCAGAGAGCAGGTCCTATTACAAATCTCCTCTGATGCCGCGTACACACGATCGGAAATTCCACCAGCAAAAGTCCAATGTGAGCTTTTGGTCGGAAATTGCGACCGTGTGTATGCTCCATCGGACTTTTGCTGGAGGCATTTCCGCCAGCAAAAGATTGAGAGCAGGTTCGCTATTTTTTCGAAATGTCGAAATGCCGTTCGTCTGTATGAAATTCTGATGTGAAAAATTCCTAGGCATGCTCGAAAACAATTAGACGCATGCTCGGAAGCATTGAACTTCATATTTCTCGGCTCGTCGTAGTGTTGTACGTCACCGCGTTCTTGACGGTCAAAAGTTCAGAGAACTTTTGTATGACCATGTGTATGCAAGGCAAGCTTGAGCGTAATTCCGTCGGGAAAATCCGCTCGTGTGTACAGGGCATAACTCTTGTTAAAAAAGGCATAAAAATTTAAATGAGAGTAGTTTGCAGGTCTGAGCATGCTCAGTTGTGTTGGCACCTAGTTGTACAGAGACGGAGAATTAATCCTGTGTACGGGGTATGAGAGTCTCTGCCTATGAGGAGAGGGGGTGTGTGCCTTTCCTCCAACTTCCGGACCGCCCACTGTATATATACGTCATTTTTTTGAAGATGGATATCTCGGTAACGGCAGCAGCTGCTGCCACAACCGAGATATCCATCTTTTCAGCGGGCGGTTCCGTACACGATAATGGTGGTCTCCGCGGCGGGTTCGCCGCGAGATCACCGTTATCGGCGGCGGGAGAGGTGCCCCCCCCCTCCCGCCGCTCTCCCGCACCCTCCGCCGCTTGCCGGAGCCGTCGGTAACGGCGGAGGTGATCGGGTCCTTTCCCTGCTGAGGTATGGAGACAAGTGAGGCCAAGATGGCGCTCACCCGTCTCCATACCATGTGACGGCCGGAGCGACGTCATTACGACGGCTCCGCCCACTCTCTTAAAGGCACAGATTTTTTTTGTGTCATTTTTTTTTAAACGACTTTTTTATTTTTTTTTTTTTTTTGCATTTTAGTCTAAATATGAGATCTGAGGACTTTTTGACCCCAGATCTCATATTTAGGAGGACCTGTCATGCTTTTTTCTATTACAAGGGATGTTTACATTCCTTGTAATAGGAATAAAAGTGATCCCAAATTTTTTTTTTTAAAAAAACAGTGAAAAAATAAATAAAATAAAATAAAATAAATAATAAAAAAAAAAAAATTTTTTTAAAGCGCCCTGTCCCGACGAGCTCGCGCGCAGAAGCGAACGCATACGTGAGTAGCGCCCGCATATGAAAACGGTGGTCAAACCACACATGTGAGGTATCGCCGCGACCGGTAGAGTGAGAGCAATAATTCTAGCCCTAGACCTCCTCTGTAACGCAAAACATGCAATCTGTAGAATTTTTTAAACGTCGCCTATGGAGATTTTTAAGGGTAAAAGTTTGACGCTATTCCACGAGCGGGCGCAATTTTGAAGTGTGACATGATGGGTATCAATTTACTTGGCGTAACATTATATTTCACAATATAAAAAAAAATTGGGCTAACTTTACTGTTGTCTTATTTTTTTTTTCAAAAAAGTGAATTTTTTCCAAAAAAAGTGCGCTTAGAAGACCGCTGCGCAAATACGGTGCAAAAATAAGTATTGCAATGACCGCTATTGTATTCTCTAGGATGTTAGAAAAAAAACAATATATAATGTTTGGGGGTTCTAAGTAATTTTCTAGCAAAAAAACCTATTTTAAACTTGTAAACACCTAAAATCCAAAACGAGGCTGGTCTTAAAGTGGCTATGAGGAGAGGGGGTGTGTGCCTTTCCTCCAATCAGCAATGTTGGCTACCTTGGCTGTATTCCTAGACATCACACTCTGTGTTAACCAGGAAGAGAAAATCTCCTAACATGATCTGAACTTTCCAAACAGTATATAAATGTGAAGACAGCAGATATAGACTTATGTAGGGATATTTGGTTCATCTCTGTGTATCATCTGAGGCCGTTCACTTCACTGGGTATATGGAGGGTTTACATCCACCTTAACCTGACATTGCAGCCAAATGGAGGTGGTACAAATACCTCATAAAAATGATACCCTATGTTACTCAGTAGGCAGTGCCGCCACCAAACCTGACCTATTCAAGTAAATGGGGCCATGCCACACCTTTGAGCCAAATGCAAGGCTGGTGGTTGTGACAGGTCATTCTCATTCAAAAACCTCATTTGGCTGAAAAAAAAAAAAAAACAGGCCTTCAGGAGGCAGTAGTATCACTTCCTGAATTCCTGGTTGCTATGGCCTTTGCAGACACAGATATTACCTTGTATAAGTAGCAGTGACATCATCACCATCATTGTGCTGTACATTAATGTTTCTTAACTCCAGTCCTCAAGTTCTCCCAACAGGTCATGTTTTCAGGCTTGCCATTATTTTTCACAGGCGAGTTGATCAGTTTCACCCTCTTAGTAATTTCCACAGCTGATTCATCTAAGGGAAATCCTGAAAACATGACCTGTTGGGGGTACTTGAGGACTGGAGCTGAGAAACCTTGCTGTACATAGCCTGCGCAGAGAGCAGAGCTGAGGGAGAGGCCCAGCAGGCTCCACCCACTACAGGCTGCCTGCAGAAAACTACAGGAGGGGCGGAGACAAGACCAGTCCCCCTGCACAAGAAGAGAGAGCAGCAGTGAGCGGTCTTTATTACAGGAAGTCTCACACTGGATTACTGCACAGATCTGGAGGAAATACACAAAGCACGCCAAGATTTAGAAAGAATACACATGGAAAATGGATTTACACAACAATGAAATGGAAAATATTTTTTTTTTCTTATTTTGTCTTTTGAGATCCTGCATTGTGTTTTTTAAGGAGACTCTGAAATGTATTCTTTTCCGGGGCACCCCAGACTCTCATACAGTATATTGGTAAAGTTTCCTCATCTTGCCTTGGCCGGTTTCGTTCTTCTGCACATTATCATATTGTTCCGGTGTCAGAATTTCTTTAGCCATGAGATCATCGAGAACTGGCTCTACACTGATCATCCTTTTTATTAATTCTGCTTGATGTTCCTCCACAAAACATTTTCCACCTGCAAGAAGAAGACACTCAAATATCTTTCCTATAAGCACTTGTATTCCAAACTTTTCCCAAATCAGCTGAATTTAGTTTGGGAACTTTTATAGCAGTGTTGGTCAATGTATTTCACACCGGGGGTGTTTCATCAGATTAGACGACCTGTCAGATTGTGAAAAGGAAGTGACGTTCTTTCGCCGCCATCTTGCTACACCCCGCACTCGTCCACAGTAAGGATACAGTGAGAAGGCGGAAAGTGGACATCTTGTTACACCCACCGGAGTCTTGCATTTCACACTTATTTTTAGTTTTGATGTTGAATTGTAAAATGTTCTGTCAGATCAGCAAACCTGTGAGATCAGCAGGTGTTTCATCAGATTAGGCGACCTGTCAGATTGTGTAACGGAAGTGTCGTTCCATCACTGCCATCTTGCTACACCCCGCACGCGTGGACATCTTGTTACACCCACCAAAGTCTTGCATTTCACACTTATTTTTTCCATTAAGCGGAGCTATATAGTCAAATACAGTATTTGGAAATCCGTCTGACTGTTTTGATGTTGAATTGTAAAATCAGCGGTGTCAGATCAGCATACCTGTGAGAACAGCAGGTGTTTCATCAGATTAGGCGACCCATCAGAATGTGTAACGGAAATGACATTTCGTCGTCGCCATCTTGTTACACCCTGCACTCCTCCACAGTAAGGATACAGTGAGAAGGGGGCAAGCGGACATATTATTACACCCACTGGAGGTTTGCATTGTACATGTTTTTTTTAACAGGAAACTGAGTTTATATAGTGAAATACAGTACTTAGAAAGCCACCCTACTGTTTAGATGTTGAATTCTAAAAGCTGCGGCAAGCCTGCTGATCTCACAGGTTTGCTAATCTGACAGAACACCGCAGCTTTTAAAATTCAACATGTAAACATTCACACAGAGTTCTAAGTACTGTATTTCACTATATAAACTCAGTTTACTGTTAAAAAAAGATGTAAAATGCAAAACTCTGGTGGGTGTAACAAGATGTCCGCTTGCTCCTTCTCACTGTATCCTTACTGTGGAGGAGTGCGGGGTGTAGCAAGATGGCGGCGACGAAGCTTCACTTCCGTTACACATTCTGACGAAACACAGGCTTGCTGCTGCTTTTACAATTCAACATCAAAACAGTCAGACGTATTTAAAACACAGAATGTCACTATATACCGTATATACTCGAGTACAAGTCGAATTTTTCAGCACATTTTTTTGTGCTGAAAGTGCCCCCCTCGACTTATACTCGAGTCAAGCACTTTTCTGCAGCAAAAAAATTCATTTTCCGAACCGACTTTGGGGCCCCGTATCTCAGGGCCACTTAGTGCTAGAAACCCCAACTGTGGTATGCAAACCCAGAGGACCTAGTACCACAACATATCCAAAGCTGAAGTTCCTAGCACTAAGTGACCCTGAGATACGGGGCCCCAAAATCGGTTCGGAAAATGTCATTCTCTGCTGCAGAAAAGTGCTTGACATTTTCTGAACCGATTTGGGGCCCCATATCTCAGGGCCACTTAGTGCTAGGAACTCCAAATTAGGTGTGCAAACCCAGTGGAACTGGTACCATAACATATCTAAAGCTTGGGTTCCTAGCACCAAGTGGCCCTGAGATACAGGGCCCCAAATCTGGTTCAGAAAATGTCATTCTCTGCTGCAGAAAAGTGCTTGACATTTTCTGAACTGATTTTTGGGGCCCTGTATCTCGTGGCCACTTGGTGCTAGAAACTCCAGCTTTGGATATTTTATGGTGCTAGTTCCACTGGGTTTGCACACCAAATTTGGGATTCCTAGCACTAAGTAGCCCCGAGATACGGGGCCCCAAATTCGGTCAACTGTGTCTATCTGCAATGTCATTTCGGGACCCTTTGGGTTCAGAGACCCCAAATTTTGGCTGCAGCTAGGGGGCATCTAGGAACCTTTAACTACGGAGTTTGAAGTTCAGGGGACCTATGGCTGCAAATGGGCACAGTGATGCTGCAAATGGGCATTGTTGACCCTCTTTTCCACTTACAGTAGCTGTGCATTTCTCACCCTCGTCTTATACTTGAGTCAATAAGTTTTTCCCTTTTTTTTTTGTGGTAAATTAGGGCCTCGACTTATACTCGGAACGACTTATACTCGAGTATATACGGTAAGCTCTGTTTATTGGTAAAAATAAGTGTGAAATGCAAAACTCCGGTGGGTGTAACAAGATGTCTGCTTGCTGCCATGTTACTGTATCCTTACTGTGGATGAGTGTGGGGTGTAGCAAGATGGCGGCGACGGAACGTCACTTCTGTTACACAATCTGACTGATCGCCTACTCTGACGAAACAGGGGCCTCAATAGATCCCATGACATCACCAAAGAGCTGCATATAATGTTTAGTGGATGTAATGCTATTCAAAAATTAAACAAACGTGCTACAGTAGATGGTCAGTGACTTTGAGCAACCTCCGAAAGATGGTTAAAGACTACAGACTTGCTAAAGAAGCAGTTGGGGGAGAATAGGAATATGTTACACGAGACTCTGAGAGAGATCACTCCCATTACAGTTTCATTACAATTCTGAGTCCCCTATAGTCCACCTCAAATATTACTGGCACCACATTTGACATTCCTTTGAGTAAGATCTGTTCCTGAAGATCAGAGAAAAAAAAAATGGACAAAAGAAAAAGTAAGGAAGTCTGAAAGGTAATAAAACCCAACTTATTTATCTGGTAGAAAATAATTGTTATTTTTCTTTTCTGTCTCTGGGTAAGCACCTAGGCAAAAAAAACACTGAATATGGGCTGCTGGGGATTAAGAGCCACACAGTAAGTTCTAAAGGGCCACATGCACTAGGACCCTACAGGGACATTTATTAGGAGGCATCTGTGGAAAATGGTTCTACCACTTAGTTGGCTTTTTTAATTACATTCACACAATTTGCATTCCTAATAGGCAGTAAGCCTGGCAACCACAAAGGAAAACAAATTTGTTTCCCATTGTTTCCTATAATTATGTTCTTTTGGAAATTCAAAATAGTCCATAACTTCAGATAAGGAAGAGGAAAATTTGAGTTGAATTTTAGGACAAGCCTTTTGGTTTATTGATCAAACAGTTCTACCAGGAGAGGTACTTGTTATGGTAAATGAATAATGAGGGTTTAATACCAGCTGTAAATGGGTAGGCTACTTTCTATATAGGAATATATACAGTATGAATGCAGACAACACATATCTGTGAGAGGAAACCTGTTTTCCAGGAACTGAACTGCTATTATATATGAGGAGGTGGGAGGGGCCCCTGCGCTCTTTACCTGTGAAGTTGCATTCCAAGGTCCTATATATCCGCATGACAGAAGAGACATACAACAAATTCTTCACTGCTGCATTGAAAAACAAACAGGACTCATCTACGTGGCACTTTGAATTCGGTCAGAGAGTTTTTAAGGAAGGAAAAAAGGGTGGGAGAAAAAAAAGAAAATTACTTTCACTTTCAGTTAGGAAGTTGCAGACATATTTCCCTTTAAAAGAGAAAGAGCAGACGAGCTGCTGGAGACGGAGCTAAGGTTGGCATCTTCTGAGGCACCACATAGGGGAGGATGGTACGCACCGTGCGAGATGTCCTGATCAAGGCCTTGGATGAACTGACTGAGCAGAGCTTCAAGAGGTTCTGCTACAAACTATCTGACTGGGAAATAAAGGAGGGCTTCAGGATGATCCACAGAAGAAAGCTAGAGAAGGCAGATCGTATAGATGTAGTGGATCTGATCCTGAGTCATTACATGTATTCTTATGGACCGGAGCTGACGGTGGATGTTCTGGAAAGCATCGATGAGAGGCAAGCGGCCTTGGAACTTAAGAAGGACCTGGAGAATGGTAAAGCTGGCCAAAGGGTCTGGATGCCTATTGTAAATGGGGGTATACTGGTCACTGGCATCTCATTTTTAAGTAGGGAGGCTATAGGCCCCTTTCACACTCATGCAGTACGATTAGACCGCAGTGTGGGGTAGCACGGTGTACCTGTGGGTTTGGTGCAGGTTAGCTGCGCTTTCCCATTTGGAGGGACTCTCCATCATTCGGAACAATGTCCCTCTTTTATCATCCTTTGTCCCTCATTTTGGTCTGATCTATATAGTTGTATATAAAATGCAACACTTACAATTCTCCTTTAATGGGGGTGTGGCAGGGGGCGTGTCCTATGCCTACATACTTTTGCTCATAGGTGTCCCTAATTCCCATCTCAGAAAGTTGGGACTGCCATTGACTTCTATTCTCTCCTGCAGTTTTGGTGTACTTTCTGAAAGTGCATCAAAAGTCCAGCATGCATGCACCAAAACTGTTGGACATAACAGACGTCGATGGGAAAGAAAAGCTAACCCACACCAAACCCGCAGTGCAGTCAAACTGCGCTGCATCAGTGTTAATGGAACTATAGCATTGATTTAGATCCTGTGGGCAACACAGATGCTTTAGACCCCTTTCACACTGGGGCGTTTTTCAGGCTCTTTAGCGTTAAAAAAAGCGCCTGAAAGAAGCCTCATCTGCAATCCCAATGTGAAAGCCCGAGTGCTTTAAGACCCCTTTCACACTGAGGCGTTTTTTGGGCATTTTAGCGCTAAAAATAGCGTTTAGCTATTAACCACTTAAGGACCGCCTCACGCCGATGTACGTCGGCAAGGCGGCACGGGCAGGCAAAATCACGTACATGTACGTGATTTGCCTCCCGCGGGTGGGGGGTCCGATCGGACCCCCCCCCCGCCGCCCGAGGCGGTCCCGTTCTGTCCCCCGGCGATCAGAGACGAGGGGGAGGCCATCCGTTCGTGGCCCCCCCCTCGCGATCGCCGCCGGCCAATGGGAACACTCCTTTGCTGCTGTATGCTAAACAGCAGCAAAGGAAGTGATGTCATCTCCCCTCGGGTCGGTAGTTTCCGTTCCGGCCCGAGGAGAGACGACATGTGAGTGAGTGCACAACACTACACACACACAGTAGAACATGCCAGGCACACTAAACACCCCGATCCCCCCCCCGATCGCCCCCCGATCCCCCCCCAATCACCCCCCCCCCCCTGTCACAAACTGACACCAGCAGTTTTTTTTTTTTTTTTTTTTTTTTCTGATTACTGCTGTGTCAGTTTGTGACAGTTACTGTGTTAGCACAGTTACTGTTACCCCCCTGTAGGTCTAGGGTACCCCCCCTAATAAAGTTTTAACCCCTTGATCACCCCCCCGTCACCAGTGTCGCTAAGCGATCATTTTTCTGATCGCTGTATTAGTGTCGCTGGTGACGCTAGTTAGTGAGGTAAATATTTAGGTTCGCCGTCAGCGTTTTATAGCGTCAGGGACCCCCATATACTACCTAATAAATGTTTTAACCCCTTGATTGCCCCCTAGTTAACCCTTTCACCACTGATCACCGTATAACCGTTACGGTTGACGCTGGTTAGTTCGTTTATTTTTTATAGTGTCAGGGCACCCGCCGTTTATTACCGAATAAAGGTTTAGCCCCCCGATCGCCCGGCGGTGATATGCGTCGCCCCAGGCAGCGTCAGATTAGCGCCAGTACCGCTAACACCCACGCACGCAGCATACACCTCCCTTAGTGGTATAGTATCTGATCGGATCAATATCTGATCTGATCAGATCTATACTAGCGTCCCCAGCAGTTTAGGGTTCCCAAAAACGCAGTGTTAGCGTGATCAGCCCAGATACCCGCTAGCACCTGCGTTTTGCCCCTCCGCCCGGCCCAGCCCAGCCCACCCAAGTGCAGTATCGATCGATCACTGTCACTTACAAAACACTAAACGCATAACTGCAGCGTTCGCAGAGTCAGGCCTGATCCCTGCGATTGCTAACAGTTTTTTTGGTAGCATTTTGGTGAACTGGCAAGCACCAGCACCAGGCGTCAGGTTAGCGCCAGTACCGCTAACACCCACGCACGCACCGTACACCTCCCTTAGTGGTATAGTATCTGAACGGATCAATATCTGATCCGATCAGATCTATACTAGCGTCACCAGCAGTTTAGGGTTCCCAAAAACGCAGTGTTAGCGGGATCAGCCCAGATACCTGCTAGCACCTGCGTTTTGCCCCTCCGCCCGGCCCAGCCCACCCAAGTGCAGTATCGATCGATCACTGTCACTTACAAAACACTAAACACATAACTGCAGCGTTCGCAGAGTCAGGCCTGATCCCTGCGATCGCTAACAGTTTTTTGGTAGCGTTTTGGTGAACTGGCAAGCGCCAGCGGCCTAGTACACCCCGGTCGTAGTCAAACCAGCACTGCAGTAACTCGTGGTGACGTGGCGAGTCCCATAAGTGCAGTTCAAGCTGGCGAGATGGCAAGCACAAGTAGTGTCCCGCTGCCACCAAAAAGACAAACACAGCCCCGTCGTGCCCATAATGCCCTTCCTGCTGCATTCGCCAATCCTAATTGGGAACCCACCGCTTCTGCAGCGCCCGTACTTCCCCCATTCACATCCCCAACCAAATGCAGTCGGCTGCATGAGAGGCATTTTTATGTCCTCCCAAGTACCCCTACCCAGCGAACCCCCCAAAAAAGATGTTGTGTCTGCAGCAAGCGCGGATATAGGTGTGACACCCGCTATTATTGTCCCTCCTGTCCTGACAATCCTGGTCTTTGCATTGGTGAATGTTTTGAACGCTACCATGCACTAGTTGACTATTAGCGTAGGGTACAGCATTGCACAGACTAGGCACACTTTCACAGGGTCTCCCAAGATGCCATCGCATTTTGAGAGACCCGAACCTGGAACTGGTTACCGTTATAAAAGTTAGTTACAAAAAAAGTGTAAAAAAAAAAAAAAAATATGAAATAAAAAAAAATAGTTGTTGTTTTATTGTTCTCTCTCTCTCTATTCTCTCTCTCTATTGTTCTGCTCTTTTTTACTGTATTCTATTCTGCAATGTTTTATTGTTATTGTTATTGTTATTGTTATTGTTATTATGTTTTATCATGTTTGTTTTTCAGGTGTGTAATTATTTACACTTTACTGTTTACTGTGCTTTATTGCTAACCATTGTTAACCATTTTTTTGTCTTCAGGTACGCCATTCACGACTTTGAGTGGTTATACCAGAATGATGCCTGCAGGTTTAGGTATCATCTTGGTATCATTCTTTTCAGCCAGCGGTCGGCTTTCATGTAAAAGCAATCCTAGCGGCTAATTAGCCTCTAGACTGCTTTTACAAGCCGTGGGAGGGAATGCCCCCCCCCCCACCGTCTTCCGTGTTTTTCTCTGGCTCTCCTGTCTCAACAGGGAACCTGAGAATGCAGCCGGTGATTCAGCCAGCTGACCATAGAGCTGATCAGAGACCAGAGTGGCTCCAAACATCTCTATGGCCTAAGAAACCGGAAGCTACGAGTATTTCATGACTTAGATTTCGCCGGATGTAAATAGCGCCATTGGGAAATTGGGGAAGCATTTTATCACACCGATCTTGGTGTGGTCAGATGCTTTGAGGGCAGAGGAGAGATCTAGGGTCTAATAGACCACAATTTTTTCAAAAAAGAGTACCTGTCACTACCTATTGCTATCATAGGGGATATTTACATTCCCCGAGATAACAATAAAAATGATTAAAAAAAAAAATATGAAAGGAACAGTTTAAAAGTAAGATTAAAAAAGCAAAAAAATAATAAAGAAAAAAACAAAACAAAAAAAAACCACCCCTGTCGCCCCCTGCTCTCGCGCTAAGGCGAACGCAAGCGGCGGTCTGTCGTCAAACGTAAACAGCAATTGCACCATGCATGTGAGGTATCGCCGCGAAGGCCAGATCGAGTGCAGTAATTTTTCCAGTAGACCTCCTCTGTAAATCTAAAGTGGTAACCTGTAAAGGCTTTTGAAGGCTTTTAAACATGTATTTATTTTGTTGCCACCGCACGTTTGTGCGCAATTTTAAAGCATGTCATGTTTGGTATCCATGTACTCGGCCTAAGATCATCTTTTTTATTTCATCAAACATTTGGGCAATATAGCGTGTTTTAGTGCATTAAAATTTAAAAAAGTGTGTTTTTTCCCCAAAAAATGCGTTTGAAAAATCGCTGCGCAATTACTGTGTGAAAAAAAAAAATGAAACACCCACCATTTTAATCTGTAGGGCCTTTCCATAAAAAAAATATATAATGTTTGGGGGTTCAAAGTAATTTTTTTGCAAAAAAAAAAACTTTTTCATGTAAACAATAAGTGTCAGAAAGGGCTTTGTCTTCAAGTGGTTAGAAGAGTGGGTGATGTGTGACATAAGCTTCTAAATGTTGTGCATAAAATGCCAGGACAGTTCAAAACCCCCCCAAATGACCCCATTTTGGAAAGTAGACACCCCAAGCTATTTGCTGAGAGGCATGTCGAGTCCATGGAATATTTTATATTGCGACACAAGTTGCGGGAAAGAGACAAATTTTTTTTTTTTTTGCACAAAGTTGTCACTAAATGATATATTGCTCAAACATGCCATGGGAATATGTGAAATTACACCCCAAAATACATTCTGCTGCTTCTCCTGAGCACGGGGATACCACATGTGTGAGACTTTTTGGGAGCCTAGCCGCGTACGGGACCCCGAAAACCAAGCACCGCCTTCAGGCTTTCTAAGGGCGTGAATTTTTGATTTCACTCTTCACTGCCTATCACAGTTTCGGAGGCCATGGAATGCCCAGGTGGCACAAAACCCCCCCAAATGACCCCATTTTGGAAAGTAGACACCCCAAGCTATTTGCTGAGAGGTATAGTGAGTATTTTGCAGACCTCACTTTTTGTCACAAAGTTTTAAAAATTGAAAAAAGAAAAAAAAATGTTTTTTCTTGTCTTTCTTCATTTTCAAAAACAAATGAGAGCTGCAAAATACTCACCATGCCTTTCAGCAAATAGCTTGGGGTGTCTACTTTGCAAAATGGGGTCATTTGGGGGGGGTTTGTGCCACCTGGGCATTCCATGGCCTCCGAAACTGTGATAGGCAGTAAAGAGTGAAATCAAAAATTTTCACCCTTAGAAATCCTGAAGGCAGTGATTGGTTTTCGGGGTCCAGTACGCGGCTAGGCTCCCAAAAAGTCCCACACATGTGGTATCCCCATACTCAGGAGAAGCAGCTAAATGTATTTTGGGGTGCAATTCCACATATACCCATGGCCTGTGTGAGCAATATATCATTTAGTGACAACTTTATGAAAAAAAAAAAAAAAAAAAAAAAAAAGTGTCACTTTCCTGCAACTTGTGTCAAAATATAAAATATTCCATGGACTCAATATGCCTCTCAGCAAATAGCTTGGGGTGTCTACTTTCCAAAATGGGGTCATTTTGGGGGGTTTTGTGCCACCTGGGCATTCCATGGCCTCCGAAACTGTGATAGGCAGTGAAGAGTGAAAGCAAAAATTTACACCCTTAGAAATCCTGAAGGCAGTGATTGGTTTTCGGGGCCCCGTACGCGGCTAGGCTCCCAAAAAGTCCCACACATGTGGTATCCCCATACTCAGGAGAAGCAGCTAAATGTATTTTGGGGTGCAATTCCACATAGGCCCATGGCCTGTGTGAGCAATATATCATTTAGTGACAACTTTTTGTAAATATTTTTTTTTTTTTTTTTTTTGTCATTTTTCAATCACTTGGGACAAAAAAAATAAATATTCAATGGGTTCAACATGCCTCTCAGCAATTTCCTTGGGGTGTCTACTTTCCAAAATGGGGTCATTTGGGGGGGGGTTTGTACTGCCCTGCCATTTTAGCACCTCAAGAAATGACATAGGCAGTCATAAACTAAAAGCTGTGTAAATTCCAGAAAATGTACCCTAGTTTGTAGACGCTATAACTTTTGCGCAAACCAATAAATATACGCTTATTGACATTTTTTTTACCAAAGACATGTGGCCGAATACATTTGGCCTAAATGTATGACTAAAATTTAGTTTATTGGATTTTTTTTATAACAAAAAGTAGAAAATATCATTTTTTTTCAAAATTTTCGGTCTTTTTCCGTTTATAGCGCAAAAAATAAAAACCGCAGAGGTGATCAAATACCATCAAAAGAAAGCTCTATTTGTGGGAAGAAAAGGACGCAAATTTCGTTTGGGTACAGCATTGCATGACCGCGCAATTAGCAGTTAAAGCGACGCAGTGCCAAATTGGAAAAAGACCTCTGGTCCTTAGGCAGCATAATGGTCCGGGGCTCAAGTGGTTAAAATGCTCATAAAACGCTCCCCATGCATCTCAATGGACCCTTTCACGCTGACGCATTTCGCTGGCGGGGCGTTGGGAAAATTCCTGCAAGCAGCATCTTTGGAGCAGCTTTTGACCCCTTTCACACTGCCGACACCCGGGCATCAGCAGTAAACCGTTGTTTTAGCTGCGCTATTTGGCTGCTAGCAGGGCAGTTTTAACCCTCGCTAGCGGCCGAAAAGGGGTTAAATCCACCCGCAAAACGCCACCGGTATCGCAGTGCTGCCCCATTGATCTCAATGGGGAGCAGCGGTGGAGGAGCGGTGAGTTCACCGCTCAAAAGAAGCTGCTGGCAGGACTTTTTCCCTCGGGCTTTCACACTGGAATGAATGTAGCAGATGTTTTGGGGCATTTATTTTTAACGCTATAGCGCCTGCAAAACGCTCCAGTGTGAAAGGGGTCTTTGGGCGTTGAAAAAAGCGCTTCAAAAACGCCCCTCTCCATTGAAATGAATATAAAGCTCTCTAAAAATGCCTGAATAGCGCCTATAATCCACCCTGAGCTGTAGAAAAGTCACATGATCTCACAAAAAGGTAAACATGCAAGCAGAAAAGAGAGCATCTACATGTAGGGAGGTGTGGTTGTTCTTTGACGCCCATGCTTCAGTAATGCTTGGAAAACGCCGGTAAAACGCCCATATCGGTGCAGTAATTTTACCGCTAGCACCCCAAAAATGCGGTAAAAACGTGGTAATAGCGCTAAGGCATTTTTAGGGCGTTTTGAAGCGCCTCAGTGTAAAGGGGCTCGAGCCCTTTCACACTGTGGCACTTCAAAAACGCCCTAAAATGCCTTAGCGTTTTTACCGCGCTTTTATGGCGCGAGCGGTAAAATTACTGCAACGGGCATGGGCGTCAAAGAACAACCACACCTCCCTACATGTAGATGCTCTCTTTTCTGCTTGCATGTTTACCTTTTTGTGAGATCATGTGACTTTTCTACAGCTCAGGGCGGATTATAGGCGCTATTCAGGCGTTTTTACAGAGCTTTCAATTCATTTCAATGGAGAGGGGCGTTTTTGAAGCGATTTTTTTCAACGCCCAAAAGCTGCTCCAAAGATGCTGCTTGCAGGACTTTTCTCAATGCCCCCTCTAGCGCAATGCCTCAGTGTGAAAGGGTCCATTGAGATGCATGGGGAGCATTTTATGAGTGTTTTAATAGCGCTATTTTTAGCGCTAAAACGCCGCAAAAACACCTCAGTGTGAAAGGGGTCTAAGAGCCCCTTTCACACTGCCAGCGCCCGAAAAACGCTCGTAAAGCACCGTTTTTTGAGCGTTAGCGGGGCGCTTTTAACCCCTGCTAGTGGCTGAATAAAGGTTTAAATGCACCCACAAAGCGCAGCTGCCAAGGCGCTTTGCAGGCATTTTGCAGATGCTTTCCATTGATTTCAATGGGAAGGGGCGTTTTAGGATCAATGTATTCACCGCTTCTAAAGCGCTGCAAAGAAGCTGCTTGCAGGACTTTTTTTGACACCCTGCCAGCGCAGCTCCTGCAGATGAGGCTTCTTTCAGGCACTTTACAGGCACTTTTTTAATGCTAAAATGCCTGAGAAACGCCCCAGTGTGAAAGGGGTGTTAGGCCTCATGTACACTGCTGCTGCTAAACAGACATTTAGAAGCATTTGGGCATTTTTTTTCAACTGCCCCTGAACTCTCCTCCATGTTGTCTTATCAGTCGTTTCTAGGCAGTTGAGTTTAGAGGCTTTTTTTGGAACGCAAAAAAATGGGTTCAGAAGCTGAGTTTAGAGGCATTTCAAGCGTCAACCGCTGCTAAACGAGGTAACTCGCGTTTAGCCGCGTTTCATTTACAGGCGTTTTTCATTTTTGGCTTTTTTGAAAAAAATGCTATTTTGCAGAACGCCGCTAAATGCAGTCTAAACGCAGCAAGTAAACGCGGCAAAACAGACATTTTAAACGTGGGTTACTATCTGTCAAGTTAAATCGTTCAGGAGAGGTTGTAGAAACGTCCCGTGTACATGAAGCCTTAGATGTGTGTCACCAGACTTGCATGGGCAAATGCAGAGTGCTTTTAATATCATTTTGGTGCTAAATATCATAGGATCTGGGCCTGCTGTCTGCACAGGTCACTGCTACTGTTACATGGTAAAATCTGGGTTTGCAAAGTCATTTGGTGCACACATTGTTGATTTACATTCTATTTGTATATGCAATTAAGATTGTTATGTTTGGTATTTATATATTTTGTATTACAGTATGTAGTTTTGAAAGGCAGCTAATTTAAGCCCTTCCTCTTAACCACTTCAGCCCCGGACCATTTGGCTGGCCAAAGACCAGAGCACTTTTTGCGATTCGGCACTGCGTCAATTTAACTGACAATTGCGTGGTTGCACGACATGGCTCCCAATCAAAATTGACGTCCTTTTTTTCCCACTACTAGAGCTCTCTTTTGGTGGTATTTGATCGCCTCTGCGGTTTTTATTTTTTGCGCTATAAACAAAAATAGAGCGACAATTTAAAAAAAAAAAAAAGCAATATTTTTTACTTTTTGCTATAATAAATATCCCCCCAAAAAATAAAAAAACATTTTTTTCCTCAGTTAAGGCCTATACATATTCTTCTACATATTTTTGGTAAAAAAACAAAAACACAATAAGCGTTTATTGATTGGCTTGCGCAGTTATAGCGTCTACAAAATAGGGGATAGATTTATGGCATTTTTTAAAATATTATTTTTTTTTTTACTAGTAATGGCAGCGATTTTTTTTTTATCGTGACTGCGACATTATGGCAGACACATCGGGCAATTTTAGCACTAATTTGGGACCATTCACATTTATACAGCGATCAGTGCTTTAAAAAATGCATTGATTACTGTGTAAATGTTACTGGCAGTGAAGGTGTTAACCAGTAGGGGGCGCTGAAGGGGTAAAGTGTGTCCTAGGGAGTGATTCTAACTGTTAGAGGGTGTGGCTTAATGTGTCACGACACTGATCGCTGCTGAGAGGGAGCAGACGATCAGTGTCCTGACACTAGGCAGAACGGGGAGATGCTTGTTTACACTGACATCCCCCGTTCTGCAGCTCCGTGACACACGATCGCGGGACACCGGCGGACATGTCCGCGGCCACAATCACGGAGCTCGCGGCAGGGGTGCTCGCGCCCACACGGCGGCAAATTCAAAGGGACGTACCTGTACGCCCATTAGCATGTCCGTGCCATTCTTCCGATGTATAAGTTCATGCAGCGGTCAGCAAGTGGTTATAAGAAGAAAAAAAAAATGCAAATTTTTCTGCAGGTAAAAAAAAGTTCATTTATTTTTTTTGTTTTGGGAGCCTGTAAAGCATTGCACCAGCGATCAGCAGATTTCTGATGTCATGCAGGTCTCCTGCAGATCTGTCAGTGTATGGGCATGCTCCTACCTCGTATGAGGAAGCTGATACATTCGGAAAGGAAGAACCAATGAACTACTACAGTGTTCCACAGCGCCGTGGTAGTTCATTGAAAACTACAAGCTAATAGTCGTAAAGACTGCCACCCCTAGTTTTTCATTCACAGAGAAATGGTCAGCAAACAGTCCCATCATGCCCGGGACTGTGACGTTATTATGGGTGGGGTCACCGGGTGGCATCACCCGGTGACCACGCCCATGCCTATATAAGTCATTGGGCACTGCTCACACAGCATTACAGAGGGAGAGAGCGTCGTGTCAACATTGGAAGAAGAGAAGAGGGAACAAGACGACGGAGAAGACCGGGCCACCGCTAGAAAAAGAGCGGCAAAAGAGCAGAAGATAGCGGAGGAGCCCGGCAGAAGAACCAGAGAGTGGAGAAGAGGCCGGAGAGCGGGAGAAGAACGGGACAATGGGAGAAGAGGCCGGAGAGAGCAGAGAAGTCAGAAGAAGACCCCCGAAGTCGGAAGAAAACCCCCGGAGCTGACTAATAGACGGCTACAGCGTGGACGCCAATTGCCGGGAGGGCGTCCCTGGACGTCCTCCTGTTTACTTCCGTGATGCGCGCTCCTGCAGGCGCACATCGGGGAAATTCTCTGCTGCCCGTGTCCCTTTTACACAGCCAGTCACAGATCGCTGTAAATGGACAATCACAGTGGCTGTTTACAGCGCGATCGGAGTTTCCAATGAGAGATGATCTCATATGTAAACATATGAGATCATCTCTTATCGCCAGCTCTCCCTCCTCACACAGAGACAGCGTGTGAGGAGGGAGAGCTAACGACTGCAGCATGTGTCAGAAAAAAAAGTGACGTTAGTGCCATCTGTCCCCACTGTCATCTGTCAGTGCCATCTGTCCCCAGTGCCACGTATAAGTGCCATCTGTCATCAGTGCCACATATTAGTCCCATCTGTCATCAGTGCCACGTATCAGTGCCACCTGTCAGTGTCACTTGCCATCTGTCATCAGTGTCACGTGTCATCAGTGCCACGTATCAGTGCCATCTGTCATCAGTGTCACGTGTCATTAGTGTAATCTGTCATCAGTGCCACGCATTAGTGCCATCTGTCATCAGTGCCATGTATTAGTGCCATCTGTCATCAGTGCCACGTATCATCAGTGCTACGTATTAGTGCCATCTGTCATCAGTGCCACGTGTCATCAGTGCCATCTGTCATTAGTGTCACGTGTCATCAGTGCCATCTATCATCAGTGTCACGTGTCATCAGTGCCATCTGTCACCAGTGCCACATATTAGTGCCATCTGTCATCAGTGCCACATCAGTGTCATCAGTGCCACGTATCAGTGCCATCTTTCATCAGTGCCACGTCAGTGTCACGTGTCATTGTCCTGGTTCTCCAGGGCCTTTAAAAATGTAATAGGTAGTCAACAAGTTAGATGTGTAATTTATGCTCCTAGAACATGGTGCTCCCTGCATGTTGGGCCTCATGTTGTGGCTAGGCTGTGAAAAAGTCCCACACACGTGGTATCGTAATACTCAGGAGGAGTAGCAGAATGTATTTTGGGGTGTCATTTGTGGTATACACATGCCATGTGAGAGAAATAACCTATTACAATGACAATTTTGTGGAAAAAAAAAATCTTCATTTTGCAAAGAATTGTGGGAAAGAATGACAACATCAAAAACCTCACCATGCCTCTTACTAAATACCTTGGATTGTCTACTTTCAAAAAAGAGGTCATTTGGGGGGTACTTTCCTGACTTGTTCGGGTCGCAAGAAATGAGATAGGCCACCAGTACATCAGGTGCGATCAATTTTTTATGATTAGCACCATAGTTTGTAGACTCTCTAACTTTCACACAGACCAAATAATATCCACTAATTTGGGTTATTTTTACCAAAGATATGTAGCAGCATAAATTGTGGCCAAAATTTATGAAGAAAAATTAATTAATTTGCAAAATTTTATCACAGAAGCTAAGAAAAATTTTTTTTCAAAATTTTCAGTCTTTTTTCATTTATAGCGCAAAAAATAAAAAAACCCAGAGGTGGTCAAATACCACCTAAAGAAAGCTCTATTTGTATGAAAAAAAGGACAAAAAATTCATTTGGGTACAGTATTACATGACTGAGTACTTGTCAAAGTGTGAGAGCGCTGAAAGCTGAAAATTTGTCTGGGCAGGAGGGGGGTTTAAGTGCCCAGTTGTCAAGTGCTTACAAACCTGTCTAGTGTGTTTTATTTATTGACACTTTTTCCCCCAGGTGAATGGGTAGGAGTACGATGTACCCCATACTCATTCACATAGGGTGGGGGGCCGGGATCTGGGGGCCCCCTTATTAAAGGGGGCTCCCAGATTCCGATAAGCTCTCCGCCCGCAGACCCCGACAACCAACGGCCAGGTTTGCTGGGAAGTGACCCTTGTCCCCATCAACATGGGGACAAGGTGCTTTGGGGTTAGGGGGCCCGCAGGGCGCCCCCCTGCCCCAAAGCGCCCACCCCCCCATGTTGAGGGCATGCGGCCTGGTATGGTTGAGGGGGGCGCTCGCTCGTCCCCACCCCCTTTCCTGACCGGCCGGGCTGGGTGCTCAGATAAGGGTCTGGTATGGATTTTGGGGGGACCCCATGCCGTTTTTTCGGCGTAGGGGGTTTCCCTTAAAATCCATACCAGACCTAAGGGCCTGGTATGCCCCTGGTGGGGAACCCATGCCGTTTTTTTATTTAAAATTTGGCGCGGTGTTCCCCCTCATGATTCATACCAGACACCTGTCAGCAATGCTTGCCGCTCATCGCGAAAGGAAAAAACTGTTTTCCTTTCCCGATGAGCGAGCCAGCGCGAGATGTACAGTACCCTGTCGCCAAGTCCCCTTACACACACCTTAGCACCTTAGTGCTTGGTGTGGCAAGCAGATGGCAGGAAAAGGCTTTTAACCACTTAAAGACCAGCCTCGTTTTGGATTTTAGGTGTTTACAAGTTTAAAACAGGTTTTTTTGCTAGAAAATTACTTAGAACCCCCAAACATTATATATTGTTTTTTTTCTAACATCCTAGAGAATACAATAGCGGTCATTGCAATACTTTTTTTTGCACCGTATTTGCGCAGCGGTCTTCTAAGCGCACTTTTTTTGGAAAAAATTCACTTTTTTGAAAAAAAAAATAAGACAACAGTAAAGTTAGCCCAATTTTTTTTTATATTGTGAAATATAATGTTACGCCAAGTAAAATGATACCCAACATGTCACGCTTCAAAATTGCGCCCGCTCGTGGAATAGCGTCAAACTTTTACCCTTAAAAATCTCCATAGGCGACGTTTAAAAAATTCTACAGATTGCATGTTTTGCGTTACGGAGGAGGTCTAGGGCTAGAATTATTGCTCTCACTCTACCGGTCGCGGCGATACCTCACATGTGTGGTTTGACCACCGTTTTCATATGCGGGCGCTACTCACGTATGCGTTCGCTTCTGCGTGCGAGCTCGTCGGGACAGGGCGCTTTAAAAAATTTTTTTTTTTTTTTTTATTATTTATTTTATTTTATTTATTTTTTCACTGTTTTTTTTTAAAAAAAAATTTGGATCACTTTTATTCCTATTACAAGGAATGTAAACATCCCTTGTAATAGAAAAAAGCATGACAGGTCCTCTTAAATATGAGATCTGGGGTCAAAAAGTCCTCAGATCTCATATTTAGACTAAAATGCAAAAAAAAAAAAAAAAAAAAAAAAAAGTCGTTTAAAAAAATGACACTTAAAAAATTTGTGCCTTTAAGAGAGTGGGCGGAGCCATCGTAATGACGCCGCTCCGGCCGTCACATGGTATGGAGACGGGTGGGCGCCATCTTGGCCTCACTCATCTCCATACCGCGGAAGTGACAGGACCCGATCGCCTCCGCCGCTACCGACGGCTCCGGTAAGCGGCGGAGGGTGCGGGAGAGCGGCGGGAGGGGGGTGGCACCTCTCCCGCCGCCGATAACGGTGATCTCGCGGCGAACCCGCCGCTGAGACCACCATTATCTTGTACAGAATCGCTCACTGTAAAGATGGATATCTCGGTTGTGGCAGCAGCTGCTGCCGTTACCGAGATATCCATCTTCAAAAAAATGACGTATATATACAGTGAGCGGGGAGAGAAAAAAATCCACTTGTTGCAGGCTCTGAACTTAGAGCCAGCAGAATAGTGAACTGCTGTGGTTGGCCTCAGATTGGGCAGTGGGGCATGTGAATAAAAGCCATGCTTGATGTGTGCCATGATATCACCACACAGGTGTGCACCCAGACCTGCCCTGCTGCCTGATCCAAGGCCAGGCTCAGCAGTTCACCATTCAGCTGCCTCCGAATGGCAACAAGTGGATTTTTCATGGACATGGGATTGTTAAGCCTCGTACACACAATCGGATTTCCATCGGACAAATCTGTGGAATTTTGTGTATAGGGCGTTGGCCGTGAACTTGGTATGCATACAGACGGCAGAACTTTTTCAGCCAACCTACACAAAACTATGTGGTTTTTTAGCTCTTTAGCGCCACCCTTTGGGCAACTTCTGCTAATGTTGTGCTTTGGTTAGCATTGGTTTGGAGCATGCGTGTTTGTACTTTGGATTTTTTTCCAATGGACTTGTGTACACACGATCGGATAATCCAACAAGAAACATTTCTTGTCGGAAAATTTGATAAAACATTTGTTGTCAGAAATTCCGACAACAATTGTCTGATGGAGCGTACAAACGGTCGGATTATCCGACAAAACCCTGCCATCACACATTTGTTGTCGGAAAATCCAATCATGTGTACGAGGGTTTAAATCGACTTCTGTTGAGCGGCAGTAGGCACACATGGAACATACAGTATACATACACATAGACACACAGTATACATATATATACACAGAAACACAGTATACATTTGTAGTCAGAGTCTTCGAGTAAGAAAGTGATACTCCCAAGCACCAAGGCCTGAGGTGTGCCTTGACCTGACTGGTCAGTATGCCTGAAAAGAGGGCATACCCTGAATGTAAGAAAAGTAATAGGAGTATGTATAAGGATTGGGGGAAACGGGTGGGTGGGAACCCAGAAACGCCGACGAGCCCTGGCCAGATAGAGGAGGAGGCTTAAGTAGCCCTCTCAGCCTCCTCCCACAAATACAGGCTAGCCTCTGGCTAGCCTTTACACTTGTAGTCAGAGTCTTCGAGTAAGAAAGTGATACTCCCAAGCACCAAGGCCTGAGGTGTGCCTTGACCTGACTGGTCAGTATGCCTGAAAAGAGGGCAAAAAGACACAAATTTAGGTGAAGAAGAGAAGGTAACAATCCATCAAGAGGAGTAGCGTGCACTCGGATGGCAACAGTATATATCCGAAAAGTGTCCCCTATGACCGGAGAAACCCCCCCCCCCCCCCCGACTTGGTGATGAGACAGAACCCCCTACAGAACCTGCGAAGTTACCCAGAACCCAACTAAACGTCCCATGAACGATTGGACAGAGCCTGAAGTCCAAGACGCCCCAGACATGAGAATGAACTGCTTGTGAATGAGGATGCGTAGGAGAAGGGGAGCAATGGCTGCCCCGAGGAGCCCCTGCGAAATGAAATGGCCGAGAAGATTGAACTTCAAAACAGACACCAGTGAAGTGCTCAGTGAAACCCCTCCCAAGCCCTGGCCTTACCATACTAGTGTGGGGAAGTGCGAGGGTGAGTGCCAAAGGACAACTGGTAGGAGTTCAAAATGCTAAATACCTGAAAGCTGTGATGAAGTAGGTGGATCAGGCCCATGCACTATGGCAATAAGTATTGACAACATGGAGAAACCATGCCAGACACAGAATACTGGTCCCACCTGATGCGATCGGGTCGTGCTTCAGCCTGTGACCTGGCAACCGAGTCTGAAATCTGAACCGAGGAAGGAGGGCAAGACTCCATCCCAGGGAAATAAGTCCCATGACATGAAAACAGTCATACCCAAAATGACTGAACCCCCCCCCCTACCTGGAACCGGCTGGGGAACAGAAAAGATGACTGGACTGACGTCCCTGAGCAGTCTTCCAGGTCACATCCTAGACAAGATCCGAGCCAAGAGTGGAATCCAGAATCATGATGACATTTGCCCAAACCTACCACTTAAGGACCAAAAAGGGGATAACGAATGCCAATACAGCCCAACCTGAGAACATGCACAAGAGAAATAACAGACAAGACATGAGAACAACAACACCCCTCTGTGCCTACCTAAGTATGAGTGGAAATGCCAAGACCACTGCGCATGAATGAACCTGATGATGGACCCCCCCCCCCTCGTGTGAGTAAAGAGTGAGCCCGAGTAACCTGCCGCGCAGAGACAGGTAATTAACTGAAAACTCAGGACTGGTGTACCCACAGACCGTGGTGGGTAATCGTACAGGTGTGGTGAATGAACGTGCATCGTATGACGTATGTTATACAGGCGAGAAGATTGTGGTCAACAATCATTAACAAACGAAACCTCAGCCCGTATGGATCTGTAGACGTGACAGATCCTGACATGTGAGCCCTAGCTACCTGACGAAGGCATCACCATGAACAAACGATGAGACATGACAAACAACGAAGATGAAAGCTACCGGGGTATGTGCCGTAACTGAACATCGATGCCCCTCTGAAAGATGCTGAGGCTGAACACTGAAACAGAAACGTTGGGGCAGAAATGCAAGGACAACAACGCTATGACAGAAATGCTGAACTAAATGCTGAGACAGAAACGTGATGACAGAAAATACCTGGGGCAGAAATGTAATGGCAGAAATGTAACGACAGAAAATACCTGGGGCAGAAATGTAATGGCAGAAATGTAACGACAGAAAATACCTGGGGCAGAAATGTAATGGCAGAAATGTAACGACAGAAAATACCTGGGGCAGAAATGTAACGACAGAAAATACCTGGGGCAGAAATGTAACGACAGAAAATACCTGGGGCAGAAATGTAACGGCAGAAATGTAACAACAGAAAATACCTGGGGCAGAAATGTAATGGCAGAAATGTAACGACAGAAAATACCTGGGGCAGAAATGTAATGGCAGAAATGTAACGACAGAAAATACCTGGGGCAGAAATGTAACGACAGAAAATACCTGGGGCAGAAATGTCACGACAGAAAATACCTGGGGCAGAAATGTCACGACAGAAAATACCTGGGGCAGAAATGTCACGACAGAAAACACCTGGGGCAGAAATGTCACGACAGAAAAACCCTGGGGCCGAAATGTAACGACAGAAAAACCCTGGGGCCAAAATGTAACGATAGAAAAACCCTGGGGCCGAAATGTAATGACAGAAACCCAGGGGCCGAAATGTAATGACAGAAACCCAGGGGCCGAAATGTAATGACAGAAACCCAGGGGCCGAAATGTAATGACAGAAACCCAGGGGCCGAAATGTAATGACAGAAACCCAGGGGCCGAAATGTAATGACAGAAAAAACCTGGGGCAGAAATGTAATGACAGAAACCCTGGGGCCGAAATGTAATGACAGAAACCCAGGGGCAGAAATGTAATGACAGAAAACCTGGGGCAAAAAAGTAATGACAGAAACCCAGGGGTAGAAAAGTAACAGAAACCCAGGGGCAGAAATGTAATGACAGAAAACCTGGGGCAAAAAAGTAATGACAGAAACCCAGGGGTAGAAAAGTAACAGAAACCCAGGGGCAGAAATGTAACGACAGAAACCCTGGGGCAGAAATGTAACGACAGAAACCCTGGGGCAGAAATGTAACGACAGAAACCCTGGGGCAGAAATGTAACGACAGAAACCCTGGGGCAGAAATGTAACGACAGAAACCCTGGGGCAGAAATGTAACGACAGAAACCCTGGGGCAGAAATGTAACGACAGAAACCCTGGGGCAGAAATGTAACGACAGAAACTCTGGGGCAGAAATGCCATGACAGGAAATGCTGAGGTAGAAAACGCTCAAACAGAACGCAGAGGCAGAAACACGATGACAGTAATCCTGGGGCAGAAACGCTGAGGCCGAAATGCGATGACAGAAACGCTGAGACTGAAATACTGGGGGCAGAAACGCAAAGACAGAACCTTGGGGCAGAAATGCTATGACGGAAATTCCGAAACAGAAAAAATTTCGGCCTGAACGCTGAGCCAGAAATGCTGAGGCAGAACACTATGACAGAAAACGCCAGGACCGAATAAAGTAAAAATCCCATGACAGAAATCCTGAGCCAGAAACGCTATACAAAAATCCTATGGCAGAACCGCTATGACGGAAATACCGAGACTGTACGCCGAGACGGAAATGCCGGGGCAGAAAGCTATGACAGAAAAACTAGGGCAGAACGCTGAGACGGAAATGCTGAACGCTTATGACCGCAATGCTAGGGCAAAACTAAGAGAGAAATGCTGAATGCTATGACAGAAATGCTGGGCAGAACGTTAAGCCAGAAATGCTGAAACCCTGCGACAGAAATGCTGAAACCCTGCGACAGAAATGCTGAAACCCTGCGACAGAAATGCTGAAACCCTGCGACAGAAATGCTGAAACCCTGCGACAGAAATGCTGAAACCCTGCGACAGAAATGCTGAAACCCTGCGACAGAAATGCTAAACGCTACGACAGAAATGCTAAACGCTACGACAGAAATGCTGGGCAGAACATTTGAGACAGAAATGCTGAATGCTACGCCAGAAATGCTGAGGCAGGAAACGCCATGACAGGAAAACAAGCGCTGAGACTAAACGCCTAAACAGAAACGCTATGACAGAAATCCTGGGACCGAAATGCCGCGATAAGAACACCTGTGACTGAAGCGGTGGATGCCCAGGAGACCAACCCCCACGATGCCCCACATGAATACTGGGAGGTGAGCGGTCGGGTGAGCGCCACCCCCGGCTATGAAAACTGGGAGACGTGCGGGCGTCCCCTCCACGATGCATAGCGTGGTACCAAGGAGGAGAATTAGCGGGCGAGTGGCAAGTGGGTGGGCGGAGAATGAACGGACGCACCTCCCCCTCCCCCCGGCATGAGAGCCGGGAGACGTGGGCGGGCAGCACCCCCCCGGACAGATGGGGCTGTGGGGAAAGTGGGTGGTTGGAGGATGGATGACCGGACAGACGGCACAACCCCCCCCTCCTCCCCCCGCAGCGTGAGTGGCAGGAGAAGCGAGCGGGTAGCCCCCCCCACGCTGTCAGGAACAGAGGGACAGAGAAACAGCGGTGACCCCCCCCCAACTAAGCGGGATTGTGCCTGGATGGACCCCCCCCCATGGGAGCCTGGAGAAGCCGGTGGGCAGGCAAAGGGCCAAATGGAGCCGTAGCTGATGGCTTGATGCCCCCCCCCCCGCTCTCCCCCGGCATGAGCGCCGGGAGAAGCGGGTGGCCCCCACAGCTCTGGCAGGCACCTGGATGAAAGGCAGCTACTTTGAAAGACAAACGCCCCCCCCCCCCCACGAGCGCCGGGAGAAGCGGGCGGCCCCGACAGCTCCAGCAGGTACCTGGATGACAGATGAAGACAGAGGCAGGCGCCGGGAGAAGCGGGCGGGCAGCACCTGACCAGCTGCAGCCGAAGGAGGGTGGAGGATGGATGGACGGCCCCCCTCCCTCCCCCCCGGGGAGGGAGGGGGGGAGGGAGGGGGGGGCGCCGGGAGAAGCGGGCGGGCGGCCCCCCCGTGGCGCCGTATGCAGAGAGGAGCAGACGACTGGCTGGACCCCCCCCAACACCCGGAAAGCGGGCTGGCGGCTCCCCCCTACGCAGGCTGGTAAGGGGAGAGAATGCTGGCCAGCGAGTGGCTCCCTCTTGGAGCGGTCTTTGGATAGGGAGAGGAGTTGTTGGCGGCGGCGGGCCCCCCGAAATACCGGGAGAAGCAGGGACCCGTAAATGTGGGTGCAGGAGGTTAGACAGGCGAACTCCTCGGTGCAGCACCGACAGAGGTACCGCCGCCATGTTGCAGCCGACCCGGAAGTGACCTGTAGGCCCCACCCCCTATTGAACCCAGAAACGCCGACGAGCCCTGGCCAGATAGAGGAGGAGGCTTAAGTAGCCCTCTCAGCCTCCTCCCACAAATACAGGCTAGCCTCTGGCTAGCCTTTACACATATACACAGAAACACAGTATACAGTTGTATGCAAAAGTTTAGGAACTGTTCTGCCTCTCCAATCGAAGCATTGAAAGTGTGATCTCCATAACTTATAGTTAGTTGTGTTGAGATGTCGATAACCCCAATCTTATTTGGATAAACAGACAGTGACTCGATCCAGACGACACCTTGTTGATCTTGTGAAGTTTAAACCATGAACTGTGAGGATCTTACAACAATGAACATCGGATAGGTCAAAAGATCATAATGTGATCCAGTCCACATGTGTGCAGAAATGCATTACTGGGAGAAGGGTGGGGCTAACTATACAGAATAGGCTGAGATACAGGAAGGGGAGGAACCAGGGACAGAATAATACATATAACATTTAAAAGCATATCACAAGGCATGTGAAACATGACAGGAACCCCTGACAATTTCCATGATTGTCATTTATAAATATTTGGGTGTTTGGATCAGCAATTTCATTTTGATCTATCAAATAACTGAAGGACACAGTAATATTTCAGTAGTGAAATGAGGTTTATTGGATTAACAGAAAATGTGCAATATGCATCAAAACGAAATTAGACAGGTGCATAAATTTAGGCACCCTTGTCATTTTGTTGATTTGAATACCTGTAACTACTTAGCACTGATTAATTGGAACACACAATTGGTTTGGTGAGCTCATTAAGCCTTGAACTTCATAGACAGGTGCATCCAATCATGAGAAAAGGTATTTAAGGTGGCCAATTGCAAGTTGTTGTTCTTTTTGACTCTCCTCTGAAGAGTGGCAACATGGGGGCCTCCAAACAGCTCTCAAATGACATGAATACAAAGATTGTTCTACATTATGGTTTAGGGGAAGGCTACAAAAAGTTATCGCAGAGATATAAGCTGTCAGTGTCCACTGTGAGGAACATAGTGAGGAAATGGAAGACCACAGGCATAGTTCTTGTTAAGACCAGAAGTGGCAGGCCACATAAAATGTTGGAGAGGCAAAGGCGAAGGATGGTGAGAACGGTCAAAAACAGCCCACAGACCACCTCCAAAGACCTATAACATCAACTTGCTGCAGATGGTGTCACTGGGCATCCTTCAACAATTCAGCCTACTTTGCACAGGGAGAAGCTGTATTGGAGAGTGATGCGAAAGAAGCCTTTTCTGCACACACCACAAACTGAGTCGCTTGAGGTATGCAAACGCACATTTGGACAAGCCAGCTTCATTTTGGAATAAGGTGCTGTGGACTGATGAAACAAAGATTGATTTATTTGGTCATAACAAGGGGCATTATGCATAGCGGCAAAAGAACACAGCATTCCAAGAAAAACACTTGCTACCCACAGTAAAATTTGGTGGAGGTTCCATCATGCTGTGGGGCTGTGTGGTCAGTGCCGGTACTGGGAATTTGGTTATGCCGCGCACACACGGTTGGACTTTTTGTCTACAAAAGTCCGACAGCCTGTCCGACAGACTTTCGACAGACTTTTGGTGGACTTGTGGCAGACTTTCTAACGAACAGACTTGCCTACATACGATCACACAAAAGTCAGACGGATTCGTACGTGATGACGTACACTGGACTAAAATAAGGAAGTTCAGAGCCAGTAGCCAATAGCTGCCCTAGCGTGGGTTTTTGTCCGTCGGACTAGAACACAGACGAGCGGATTTCTGGGTCCGGCGTAGTTACGACGTAAAGATTTGAAGCATGTTCCAAATCTAAAGTCCGTCAGATTTGTGGCTGGAAAAGTCCGCTGAAAGCCCGGGAAAGCCCACACACGATCGGATTAGCAGCCGTATTTTGTACGTCAGCATCCGTCGGACTTTTGTAGATGTAAAGTCCGACCGTGTGTACGCGGCATTAGAGTTGAGGGTCACATGGATTCCACTCAATATCAGCAGATTCTTGAGAATAATGTTGAGGAATCAGTCACAAAGTTGAAGTTACGCCGGGGCTGGATATTTCAACAAGACAATGACCCAAAACACTGCTAAAAATCTACTCGGGCATTTATGCAGAGGAACAAGTACAATGTTCTGGAATGGCCATCCCAGTCCCCAGACCTGAATGTCATTGAACATCTGTGGGGTGATTTGAAGCAGGCTGTCCATACTCGGCAACCATCAAACCCAACTGAACTGGAGATGTTTTGTAAGAAGGAATGGTCCAAAATACATTCATTCAGGATCCAGACACTCATTACAGGCTATAGGAAGCATCTAGAGACTGTTATTTCTGCTAAAGGAGGCTCTACTAAATATTGATGTGATTTTTCTGTTGGGGTGCCCAAATTTATGCACCTGTCTAATTTCATTTTGATGCATATTGTGCATTTTCTGTTAATCCAATAAACCTCATTTCACTACTGAAATATTAAGGTGTCCTTCAGTTGTTTGATAGATCAAAATGAAATTGCTGATCCAAACACCCAAATATTTATAAATGACAATCATGGAAATTGTCAGGGGTTCCTAAACTTTTGCATACAACTGTACATATATACACATAGACATAGACACACATTATACATATAATCACACAGACACACAATATACATATATACACATAGACATACATTATACATATATACACACATTATACACATTATGTAGAACCAGACCAAGCCCCCTTGAATAAATGTGAATTAGTTGCTTCCGAAACTTGTCTGTTGAAGCCAAGATACTACATGCGAAAAAACTCTGACAAGATAGTGATGAGGCCCGCGTGAAAGCCTACTGAAAAATCCTTCAGCAGGGGCTGACTGATTACTGGGGATGGGAGATTCCTACACAGCCCCTATCAAGAAACATTACTTGGCACAGACATATTGAAGCTGAAGACTTGACAAGACTAGTAGACTAAGGGGATGCCAACCTTGCCTTTGGAATGAAAAAAGAGCAGGAGCTGGGGGTGCACTGATACCCCGCAAGCGAGCTTCGATCACCTCCATCCTGTCTTGCAACCGTAACAGGCTGTGGAAAGCCTAATTGCCAACACGAATCTGAGTTAAAGAATAGTGTCCAGAACATGTTCCATGCTGGTGGATGGAAGTAGATCAACGTGAAATAATCGCTTCTGAAACATGCGGCATGCCCCACCTAACGAAAACACAAACTAGCGAACGAGTCAACCAGACATGAGAACAACACCCCTCTGTGCCTACCTGAGTTTGAGGATGTTACCCAGTGATGACAAGACTACAGCGTGTGAATCAACCTGATGATGACCCCCACCCTAGTGCATGAAGTAAGTGAGCTTGGGGTGGAAGAACTTGACTGGACTGCACAGAGTCCTGACCTCAACCCGATAAAACACCTTTGGGATGAATTAGTGTGGAGACTGCGAGCCAGGCCTTCTCGTCCAACATCAGTACCTGACCACACAAATACACTTCTGGAAGAATGATCAAACATTCCCATAGACACACTCCTAAACCTTGTGGACGGCCTTCCCAGAAGAGTTGAAGCTGTTATAGCTGCAAAGGGTGGGCCAACTCAATATTGAACCCTACAGACTAAGACTGGGATGACATTAAAGTTCATGTGTGTGTAAAGGCAGGCGTCCCAATACTTTTAGTAATATAGTGTATTTTCTAACAAGGGAATAGACCATTGTGATATACATGTACATTGTTTTATGTTTGCAGTAATTTGGAGTATATGATGGATATTCTTGTATATTCACAAAAAAGTCTCTAAAAATCTGGCGAAATGACAGGAAAGAATTGATATATTTTACTACATAGAATGGGGTGGATTTACTAAATGCACATAGACTGAGGACTTTGCAAGTGAAGTTGCTCCAGAGCTTAGTTAATGAGGGGAAGATCTGAAATGAGGGGAAGCTCTGCGGACTTCCATCATCCAATCGTGTGCAGGCTAAATTTCAGTTTTTTTCCTTGCATGTGATTGGGTATTCTTTGTAAAGTGAAGCTTTACCTCATTTACTAATCTCTGGAGCAACTTGTGAAGTGCACAGTCTGTTTGCCTTAAAGTAGAACTATAGGCACAACTTATTTTTTTCTCATTTAAATAAAGGAAGGTTCATAACTCCATCTGTTTTCCATCTGTGTCCCATTGGGGAGATTTCTCATCGTTTTCTATCCCATAATCACACAGGAAGTGAGGAAATCCCTGCAAATTAACCACTTCAGCCCCGGAAGATTTGGCTGCTCAATGACCGGCCATTTTTTGCGATACGGCACTGCGTCACTTTAACTGACAATTGCGCGGTCGTGTGACGTTGTACCCAAACAAAATTAAAGTCCTTTTTTCCCCACAAATAGAGCTTTCTTTTGGTGGTATTTGATCGCCTCTGCGGTTTTATTTTTTTACGCTATAAACAAAAAAAGAGCGAAATAAAAAAAAACCACAATATTTTGTACTTTTTGCTATAATAAATATCCCCAATTTTTTTCTAAAAAAAGCTAATTTTTTTCCTCAGTTTAGGCTGATATGTATTATACATATTTTTGGTTAAAAAAAAATCGCAATAAATGTTTATTGGTTTGCGCAAAAGTTATAGCGTCTACAAAATAGGGGATAGATTTATGTAATTTTTATTATTATTTTTGTTTTTACTAGTAATGGCGGTGATCTGCAAATTTTATCAGGACTGCGACATTATGGTGGACAGATCGGACACTTTTGACACATTTTTGGGACGATTGACAATTATACAGTGAGCAGTGCTATAAAAATGCTATAAAAAGGGGTTAACACTAGGGGGCGATCAAGGGGTTAAATGTGTTCCCTGTGTGTGTTCTAACTGTGGGGGGAGGGGACTGAGTAGAGGAGATGACAGATCGTGGTTCCTAGCTAGTAGGAACTCACAATCTCTCTCCTCTCCTCACAGAACAGGGATTTGTGAGTTTACACGTTCCTGTTTTGGCTCTGGTGCCCGCGATCGCGCTTAAAGGGACTGACGTACAGCTACGACGGTTGGCAGGAATGTGCCGACCTGCCGCAGTACAATGACAGCGGCTGGTCAGCAAGTGGTTAAAAGAATCCTTGGAGCCCCCCAGATCACCAGAAGCAGTGACCTCATTGAAAAATTCCCCTCTATTACTGTTCTGGGGACAACCCAAAATTGGGATTTTCTTTTACTTTCAGTGATAATGGTAAACAGGACAAATAGAGAGAGAGAATCTCCATAACAGGGGCACAGACAGCAATAAAACCTGACAGGGGTTCTGATCCTTCACCAATCTATCCAGTACTAAAAAAAAGTTTTTCCTCTAGTTATACATTAAAGTGGAACTTCACAATCATCATTGTGTATTTTAAATCCTCACACTGCTAGTATTAGTAAATAGAGAATTACTGTATTTATTGGCGTAAAACACTCACTTTTTCACCCTGAAAATCGGGTGCAAATAGCGTGTGCGTGTTATACGCCAATATTTCAATTTTAGCTGCCTCGGAGGGGACCGGGAGGGGGGCGGGACGAGCGCCATCAGATTACATACAGTGAGAATCTCCTGTTTACTTGGCGGCTTCTGTAATAGAAAGTCCCGTCTTGTGGGTCGCCATTGGACCACTGTTCTGTCTATCATAGGAGATTCTCACTGTATGTAATCTGTCGGCGCTCGTCCCGCCCCCTCCCTGTCCCCTCTGGGCTGCAGATGGGCATCGATCAGGCTGCACTGATGGCAGTGGTGGGGCTACTGATATGAAGGCAGTGGTGAGGCTGCTGCATTGATGGCACTTGTGAGGCTGCAGATGGGCACTGACCCTTATTTTGCTTCAAAGTCCCTTATTAAAAATTTAGTTTTTTTTCCTGAAACTTCCCTCTTAAAATGAATGTGCGTGTTATACGCCTGTGCGTGTTATTCGCCGATAAATACGGTATATCATATTTTCAGTTTACAGTTTTTTTCATCTCTTCAGTTGCTTCCTGGTTTCCATGTATAGGCAAATGATGTCATCAATCCCAGGAGTCTTCAGGAGAGGAGGAGGGTTTTTTCAGCTAAGCAAACTGTCCTGTCTGCATGCCTGAGCTAAGGGCAAATGGATTCCAGGATGTAATTGCTCTATGAATCATCTGTCCTTATTCAAGATGGCCACGGTCAGAAATGAGAGGGGGGTGTTTTTCTAAAGGATTTCTCAGCAAAATAAAGCATGGAGATGTGGATTGGGGGGGGGGGGGGTTGCTTTGAATATTATGAATTAAATAGTGTTTTGGGTTTGTGGTGCTCAGACACAGTGTAGTTCCACTTTAACCACTTGGCGTCCGCGCTATAGCGAATGACGGCCACAGCGCGGACCTGAATTTACGGGAGGCCGTCATATGACGTCCTCCCCTTTGCATGCACCCCCTGAGACTCGGGTGATCACAGATCCGAGTAAGGGGTTGGTCCCGGCCCCTTGCCACGTGATCAGCTGTCAACCAATGACTGCTGATCACGTGATGCAAACAAAAGCTTAGTAATCGTTGCAATCGTTGCTTATGTGCAAGGGACATCGGTCCTGAAGAGGAAGAGGCAAGTCTGCCTCATCTGTGCCCAAAATTACCGCCTGCCAGTGCCAACTGTCATTTCCACCTGCCAGTGGAACCAGTGCTACCTACCAATGCCCATGAGTGCCACCTATCAATGCCAACCAGTGGTGCCAATCAGTGCCTCATCAGTGCCACCTAGCAGTGCTGCCTATCAATGTAACCTACCAGTGCCGATCAGTGCCCATCAGTGCCACCTATCAGTGCCCAACAGTGCCACCTATCAATGCCCTTTAGTGCCGCCTATCAGTGCCCACCAGTGCCACCTTATCGATGCCCATCAATGCAGCCCATCAGTGCCCATCAGGAAAGCCTATCGGTGCCCATCAGTGCAGCCTCATCAGCGTACATCAATGAAACAGAAAAATTACCTGTTTGCCAAATTTTATAACAAAATTTAAAAAAATAACTTTTTTTTAAAAAAAAATTCGGTCTTTTAAATTTTTGTTAACAAAAAATAAAAACTGCAGAGGTGATCAAATACCACCAGAAGAAAGCTCTATTTCTGGGAAAACAATGATAAAAATTTCATTTGGGTACAGTGTTGTATGACCGCGCAATTGTCATTCAAAGTGCATCAGCGCTGAAAGCTGAAAATTGGTCTGGACAGGAGGGGGGTTTAAGTGCCCAGTAAGCAAGTGGTTAAGTAAATCAACTCCAATGACTTCCATATTTAGGTTTCTATACATTACTGGTGAGAGAACTGATCCAAAAAGGCAGAGACTACTCCAAATTGGCAATTATACATTTACATTCCTAAATACGGCATGTCTGGACCACGACTTCAAGTGATTGTAAATTATCATCTTGTAAAACAACCCATTCAGTTTAAAATAGAAATGGAAGACAAAATATTTGTGTACAGAAATAAAAAAAACATTATAAATAGCTTTTTCCCCTCTTTTTCTAACTGATCACATTCCCTCTATTCTCAGCTGTATAAGAGTAGGGGGAGGAGAAGCAGCGGCACACTGATCTTCCCAGTGAATGGCTGTGCAGCTGGGGGGGGGGGGGGTGTCAGGACAACTCTGATCATTGGAGGAGAGCAGGCTGAGTTCCCAGCAGAGCTAGAGAACTGACCATGGTGTGTTCTCCTGCTTAGTGTGGTCAGTTTTTAATAGGAAAGCAGAGGGACTGTCAGCAGGGCCAGATTAAGAGCAACATGGGCCTGGTGCTAAGGATTTTGGTGGGCCTTTTTATGAAAATAAATAAAATGAAAACGCAATTTTTTGTTGAATTAAATTAAAGAGAGAGAGGGGTGTGAGAGAGAGAGAGAGAGAGAGGGGGGGGGGGTGATAGCGAGATAGGGGGCTGAAAGAGAGGGGATGAGAGGGAGGAGAAAAGAGAGAGAAAGGCGTTGAATGAGAGAGATGGGGACGAGAGAGAGGGGGTGAGAAAAAGGGGAATAGAGAGAGGGTGAAAGAGAGAGAAAGGGTGGTAGGAAATAGGGGGTTGAAGGGGGCAAGAGAGAGAGAATGGGGGATGTAGGGGGTGAAAGAGAGAACAGGGTGAAAGAGAGGGGATGAGAGAGAGAGAGGGGGTGAAAAAGAGAGAGAGAGGGGGGGCGAGAGTGAGGGGGTGAGTCTGTGGGGGGCACAGCATAGTACATTACAAGGGGGGGGGGGATAGCACAGTACATTACATGGTTGGCACTACATATTATATGGTGGATACATGGATACAGCACATTTAATGGTGGGCGAAGCACAGCACATTACATGGCGGGCACAGCACATTACACTGTTGGCACTGCCCAATACAGCACATTACAAGGTAGGCACAGTACATTATATGGTGGGCACAGCACATGACATGGTTGGTACTACACAGCACATTGCATGGTGGGCACAACACAGCACATGCACACGGTGGGCACAGGACCTTATATGGTGGGCACAGCACATGACATGGCGGGCACAGCTGAGCACATTACATGGTGGGCACTGCCCATTACAAGTGGGCACTGCACAGCACATTATATGGTGGGCACAGCATATTATTTGGTGGGTACTGCACATGGCATGGTGGGCACTGCACAGCACATGACAAGGTGGGCACTGCATGACACCACATGATATGGTGGGCACTGCATGACACAGCACAGCACATTACATTGTAAGCACAGCACATTAATTGGTGGACACCGCACATGACATGGTGAGCCCTGCATAGCGCATTCCATTGTGGGTACTGCACGGCACATGCCATGGTGGACAACGTACAGCACATTACATGCTGGGTACAGCACATTACATGGTAAGCACTGCATGGCGCAGCACATGACATGGTGGGCACAACACAGCACCACAGGGTGGGCACTACACAGTAATTTACATGGTGGGCACTGCACATGACACGGTTGGCACTGCATGGCACAGCACATTACATGGTGGATACAGCGCATTACATGGTGGGCACTGCATGGCACAGCACATGATGTGGTGGGCACAGCACATGACATGGTGGGCACTGAATGGCACAACACATTACATGGTGGGCACTGCATGGCATAGCACATTTCATGGTGGGCAATGCAACTGCGCATTACATGTTAGGAACTGCACATGACATGGTGGGCACTGCTGAACAGCCCAGCACATTGCACAGTGGGCACAACACACTACATGCTGGGCACAACAGATGGCAGGGTGGGCACAGCACATGACATGGTGGGAACTGCACATGACATGGTGGGCACTGCATGGCACATCACATTACATGGTGGGCACTGCACATTACATGGTGGGCACTGCAATGTACAGCACATGACATGGTGGGCAGTGCACATTACATAGTGAGCACTGCAATGCACAGCAAATTACATACTGGGCACAGCACATTACATGGGGGGCACTGCAATGCACAGCACATGACATAGTGGGCACAGCGCATTTTATGGGGCCACTGCAATGCACATGACATGACATGGTGGGCACAGCACATTACATGGGGGGTACTGCAATGCACATGACATGACATGGTGGGCACAGCACATTACATGAGGGTACTGCAATGCACATGACATGACATGGTGGGCACAGCACATTACATGGGGGTACTGCAATGCACATGACATGGTGGGCACAACACAGCACCACAGGGTGGGCACTGCACAGTAATTTACATGGTGGGCACTGCACATGACACGGTTGGCACTGCATGGCACAGCACATTACATGGTGGATACAGCGCATTACATGGTGGGCACTGCATGGCACAGCACATGATGTGGTGGGCACAGCACATGACATGGTGGGCACTGAATGGCACAACACATTACATGGTGGGCACTGCATGGCATAGCACATTTCATGGTGGGCAATGCAACTGCGCATTACATGTTAGGAACTGCACATGACATGGTGGGCACTGCTGAACAGCCCAGCACATTGCACAGTGGGCACAACACACTACATGCTGGGCACAACAGATGGCAGGGTGGGCACAGCACATGACATGGTGGGAACTGCACATGACATGGTGGGCACTGCATGGCACATCACATTTCATGGTGGGCACTCCAATGTACAGCACATGACATGGTGGGCAGTGCACATTACATAGTGAGCACTGCAATGCACAGCAAATTACATACTGGGCACAGCACATTACATGGGGACACTGCAATGCACAGCACATGACATAGTGGGCACAGCACATTTTATGGGGCCACTGCAATGCACATGACATGACATGGTGGGCACAGCACAATACATGGGGGCACTGCAATGCACATGACATGACATGGTGGGCACAGCACATTACATGGGGGCACTGCAATGCACATGACATGACATGGTGGGCACAGCACATTACATGGGGGGTACTGCAATGCACATGACATGACATGGTGGGCACAGCACATTACATAGGGGCACTGCAATGCACATGACATGACATGGTGGGCACAGCACATTATATGGGGGCACTGCAATGCACATGACATGACATGGTGGGCACAGCACATGGGGGCACTGCAATGCACATGACATGGTGGGCACAGCACATTACATGGGGGCACTGGGCACAAGAGAGCACATTACATGGGGTGAAGCAGCAGTCTTTCCCTAGCACAATAAAACACCTCCCTAACAAATGTACTAACCTTATCTCAATAGCATGGGAGATGTCCTAACCAGCAGGAGCCCGGGAGGAAGGACAACATCAGCGCCCCTCCCCCAGACAGCTCCCAGACATGGAGGATCTGTGTGAGTGGAACAGATCCTGTGATAGGAGTCAGGCATTGACAGAGACAGAACTCGGCTTCACTAACTAACACTTGTCTCCTCCATGTATGCAGTGCACAGAGGGCTCCTCTTCCTTCAGGCCTATGGGCCTATATTGAGGGAGGGGCCTGGAGCTGCAGCTCCACCAGCCCCTATGTTAATCCGGTGTTCTGACATATAGTGTCCTCCTATCAGATAGTGTCCGCCCCCGCCTGCGCAGTACGGAGGAGCAGGAGATGCCGAAAATGTCCGAAGTTGATCAGCTGACCATCAGCTGTACACGGCGCTCGGGCACCTGTTAGCGATGGCTGTGTAAGAGGGCCCCTCGCGGGCTCGGTTCGCTCGCCACGCTTCGGGCACGGCCTCGCTGCGCTCGGCAACTATTTATTCTAACTCTATGTCCACTTGGATAGTAGGGAATGATCCTGGACATAGGGTAAGAATAAATGCGCAGGCGCCGTGTACAGCTGATGATCAGCTGTTGAACTTCGGAGACTTTCGGCGTCTCGTTTGTCCTCCGTACTGCGCCTGCGCAGTACAGGGCGGACACTTTTGGATAGGGGACTGTATTCGACAAGACACCGGCCCTGGCTGTCAGGAACTCCGAGGATTTCACACAAAGGAAGCAATACAAAGAGAACAGGAGACTTTCTCATACAAGTACATGGTACAGCAGGCACATATCAGGAATATGAAATGTTGGGGTAACAGACATTTTAATTACCACATTCATTTATTATTTATTTCCTTCTGTGAATTGACTTTGACCCTTTTTTTTGGGGTATTTTCTGAGCGTTTTGAGTGTTTTGCGGTGAATATGGTAAATCGGCATAGTGAAGTGACAATTTCAGGATCACATGTGATATTTAGGGGGAATGCGTCCGAACACCTAAATACCGCATGTGATGTACTTCAGTGAATGGAGTCCAGTGTGACTTTAGTGTTATATTATAATGGGTTTTGTTCCTAAATATTGGAAATATAAATAGATTTCTACATTCTTCTGCCAACATATTGAATTGTAGACATCAAGGGAAAACAAATGATTCAAAAAATGTTTATTAATGTATTTTACATTGACAGAAAAGAAGCACTTTGTGGACAGATATCGGGGGGAACTGATACAAGGGATCTCTCTGATAGATCCAATTCTATATGATCTTATGACAAGGAGTCTGTTGACATCTGAACAGTATGACACAATACGGGCCGAACCAACCACACGAGAGAAGATGAGAAGTCTGTACTCTGTGATCAGAAGGTGGAGTAATACTGACAAGGATATTTTATACATCTTATTAAAGAAATATAACTCCTCAATGATCGGAGACCTGGAAAAGCGAGGTAAGTCTCACCACTATTTCACTATTTTATGTTGCGTCTTGCAGCGTGCTCTGCACCTAAATTTACCATGTTGCCAACAGCAACCATTTAGATTGAAAATGAAAGGAAGCCTAGGATTGGTTCTCTTGGTCATGTGATACTGTTTGTTGAAATTATTATTACAGTTTAATCATTTGTACCAACTGACATATCACACAAGGCCTGGTAAAGAGGAACTTTAGTCAGAAAATGAAGTCCTGCTAGATGACTTCATACCGACTCCTTTTACAGGTATAGATTGTAAAACAATAAATATAAGTGTCTATACAGTACTGTGTAAAATCCAGTAATACTCGGTCTCACCCTGCTGCACATGCTCAGTTGCTTTCCATTTTTAGGCACTGCTGAATATGTAGAGGCCGATCTGCTGACAGCCTTAAAATGGAATAAAACTCTCCTATCCTTTTTACAGCCATGGAAGCTGCTTCTGTTTGATCTGTAACTGCCATATTGCTGCACATGTGATCAGTTATGATACTGACCATTTGATGATTTGACAGTTTGGTTGAGGACACAAGCAAATGTGACAGTTACTAATCCCGGCATTCCAGGAATGTAACTGTTTTTTGAAACCATTAAATCGAAGGGTTTATGATTTACTGCTGCTCAGGGATTCTGGACATCAGCAAAATGGCCGCCTCCAGTAAGAAGAAACAGGAGCAATGTTGGAGGCAATTTAAAGCAAGCACTCAGTATAGTTGCATAATTATTAATGTGGAATGTATGTTCCTTGCTAAAGAACATTATATTTTATCACGTTGTTATGGGTAAAGTTCCACTTTAAGTCACTTGTAGAAATGAGTTCTCTTCAAACAGGACATTTGCTGTTGTGATTGAGATCCATTTCTCTCTGGCTACAAGATTTACTTACTTTGACTTATAGGCAGGGGAGGATTAGGAAACTTTGACTCTGGGAGAAAACTCCAACAATGATCCCCTTTCATGGTATGGACAGATTTCTGTGGGATAAGGAAAGTGTACCATGTGAAGAGTGACCTAGTCCTACATTGATTGGTGGGCATTGTGAAATGTTCCCATAGAACGTAGTTTATTGTGAAAGACCTCATCTCTTCTCCAGCATTGGCTTACTTTGTGGCTCTCAGCATTTAGTCATATGATAGTTCAGAGCTGCAAAAAGATATCAGAGACCTCCCTGCCATTCTGACAGGTAAAGATTCAATAATTACTGATAGGGATATTGGCTATTAAGGAACTGCCTCACTTTTACAGCCCCATTATAGGAGCAAAATATGTCAAGTTTCTTAGCTTCTTACTTGAATTGGTAGTAAACACAGCTGGGACATTTGTACCTTCAGGTATGATTATAATAAATCTTACCTGTAGATACAATTAATATCTCCTAAATGTGCACCGGTTAGGAGACATTCTCTGTTTCTGCAGCCGGTAAAGTCACCAGCACATGCGTTCTGAAGGGACGGAATACTCGTGCCAACCCTTCAGAGCTCTGTGCCCTGCCGTGACTCCCGCCCGCATGCATGTGAGTGATGTCATTGCAGCTCAGCCATTTAGACGGCCAGAGCCTGAAAACGCAGAAGGAAGACCATGTGAAGATGGAAGCCCTGTCATGTCAGTGGTGACAGCAGACCGCTGGAGGACTTCATTCTAAGGTAAGTATATCACAATGAAAAACCAACCAGTGCAGCGTTATGAAAGAAACCATTAATCTAGTACATATGACCCTATTCATAAAACCATGTGCATAAGATCCTCAAAAATATATAGACACAGAAAATAGCAAATATAAGTGTGTAATCAATCACTAAAACAAAAGTGCATAATTAAATATACATGATATCAAGTGTCTGTGGTAGTGAGCCCCTGTAGATCGCCAACTCGGGGTTCCCCAGGGCGTGGGGTCTTTTCACATGTGCAGCATCATGGCAGTTGTGGATTAAACAGAGACCAATATGGCAGCTTCTTTGGCTGAAAATGATAGGAGGGTTTACTTCCACTTTAATGCATAGAATGTGTTAAGATAAAACACCTTCTGCCTTTACAACTCCTTTAATCTCAGGGCCCTTGGATGGTTTGACAGTTTGGTTGAGAGCACAACCAATTGGAGTGTTACGTGGCACGTGCCAGAAATGTAACTGTTTTATGGATGGGATTACTTCCGCTTTAAGATAAAAAGCCTTCTGTGTGCAGCAGCCCTCCTCAGCCCCCCTAATATTTACCTGAGCCCATCTCTAACCAGCGATGTTGCAGGAGTGTCTCGGCTGCCAGAGAATCCTCTCCTCATTGGCTGAGACGGCAGCGTGGCGCCATTGGCTCCCGCTGCTATCAAATTCAGTGAGCCAATGAGAGAGAAAGAGGGCGGGGCCAGGTTTCGGCTCCATGTCTGAATGGACACAGGGAGCTGTGATTTTGGCTCGGGTGCCCCCATAGCAAGCTGCTTCCTGTGGGGACGCTCAACAGGAGGAAGGGGCCAGTAGTGCTGAAGAGGGACTCGGGCCACTCTGTGCAAAACCAAATCCACAGAGCAGGTAAGTGTAACATGTTTGCGGTTTAAAAAAAAACACACAAGACTTACAATCACTTTAAGTGGCACAGACTTCATTAGTTTAGGGTGTGGATAAGAAATAAAGGGTCCCATGTCCAGATCCACACATTCTGGGATCTTATTTATTCCAGTTATACAAACCATCTCATGTAATGTGCAATACTTTCTCCTATTGATCTCTATGAGGAGGTATTTTCCAGGTCACGAGGATTAGCATATGATCGGACTATTACAGCTCTCATGGGGTCTAACAATGAAAAATTCAGTGAACTCTCAGACTTTGCCATGGCTTGGTGCAATTGTTGATTAGGGGTTAATCTCATAGTTACTGCTTCCTTTGCTTTTCAAATCTTGCAAGGCTACTTAAAAACCCCTGCTCTTTATAAGTAAATATGAGATTTTGAGAAGTGGGAATTATATTTTATTTTATGAACAGTGTAGGACTCACTGAAAATGGGTTACTTTGATGTACATGTCTTTTAGACATCCCAAAAAAGACTTGCAGCTGTAATTGCAGTGAAAGGTGGTTACAGAAAGTATTGACTCAGGGGGGCGCCATACAAATGCCCCCACACTTTTCCCACACAGTATTTATTTGTAAAGATTTTTTAAAACCATTTATCATTTTCCTTCCACTTCACAATTATGTGCCACTTTGTGTTGGTCTATCACATAAAATCCCAATAAATTACATTTACGTTTTTGGTTGTAACCTGACAAAATGTGGAAAACTTCAAGGGGTATGAATACTTTTTCAAGGCACTTTAAATAATGCAAATGCATATATATATATATAATGTCAATACATGAAATCCAGAAAAATGCGAATATAGTGACTAAATATATATGTCCAATATTTCAAAAAATGCAAAAAAAAAAACAAATCATATGTAAAACTGTCTATGCATATAAAAATATATTGTGAATCCAAAAAGTAGAAGAAATATAAAAAAAATGTAATATATAAATATTTAGTGCATCCAAAAAAATAAATTCCTAAGTACCATACACCAGTGGTCCCCAAACTTTTTGGCACCGGCATTGTGGGAGAAAATGGGGGGTATGCGGGTTTTGCAGGGAAATGGTGCTTCATTCATCATGCCACCATGGTTCATATGGTGTCAGGATGATTGCAGTGCATTATTTCTATTATTACATTGTAATATAGAATGAAACAGTTCAACTCACCATAAAGCAGAATCTGCCACTAGATGTGGATTGTCACTGCAGTGGTGGCAGCACAGGCATGTGCATTAGTTTAGAAGCAGGTCTGGAGTGGTGGGTTCCAAGTGAGGGAGAAGAGCGATGATGGGGGCGAACGGTGAGAGATTATGTCATCTCTCTGGTCGCCCGCCACCGCCGCACATCAGACAGTGCAGCCTTTGCAGCCCGGCTGCAAACAGGACAAGGCCCGGTAGCGGGCCATGGCCTGGGGGTTGGGGACCCCTGCCATACACCATATGCTGATTGTGCAACTCCCAATTAGTGAATCTCTTCTCCAAAAAGTCATGTTATGACAAACACCTCCGTACTCTTCACCCCAACTCAATGGTGTCCTCTCACCATCTGAATAGGACCTTGTTATGGTCACAAGCGCTTATATTAATAATATAAGGGGGTACTGTTCTACTCAACCTTTCTGTCCCCATTGATCCCCATGACACGTTGCGCCCAATAGGCTTTCTCAAAGGCTATTTGGACTTTTTCACATATGATTTGTTTTTTTGTATTTTTTTAAATATTGGTCATATATATTTTGTCACTATATAATTTACGATTGGGTAGTGCTACATCACTTTTAGGATTATATATTATATTGCATTTTGGTAAGTGCACTTTTGATGTTGGCAGCTTCTGTTTTTTATTTATTTGTATTTTACATATATGTATTTGTATGAGGTGTATCAGAGGTGTTATTGAGGTTGATTAGTGCAGAAGGTTTTATTTATTTATAATAACCAAAATAACCACAAGATGGCAGTATATTACCTAACTATACAAAGACAATGGCTAAGGAAATGAACTGAATTGTAAATTCTCATAATAAAGTGTAACCGCACAAAGGAGTAAAATAGTTTAGACCTTAGAAATCTGCCAACTCACTAAGTCAGTGCGCTCCCTGCATCAGATGTATAATACAAAAGAACAACGATGACTGGAATACCAGTCACAGGGAAGCTGCTTTCGCAGGACACAGGAGGTGTATCATAAGCAACTCAATTAAATCAAGTAAATACAAAATATCTTTATAGATGTCAAAAATTGAATGAAAATTGTATAAAAAAAATTATACACATATACAAATACCTTTCTTCTACAACTTTGTCTTTTTTATTGGTGGAAGAAGGGTGTTTATATATGTGTGTGAGATTTTTTATACTATTCTCATTTAATATTTGACAATTAGAAAGTTATTTTGATTTACCTAAAGTTTAACTAAAGGAAAAAAAGGTTATTTTAGTTTTGGATAGGGTGGAGAGGTATTAGACCACCTATTAGTTTTTTACTGCAGTCTGTCCCCATTAGGGAGATTCCTCCTCTCTATTTGTCCTGTTTACTGTGAAAGTAAAAGAAAATCCTAAATTTTAGGTTGTCCCCAGAAAAGTTATAGAGGGAAATGTTTGACCATTCTTCCAGGAGCACATTTGTGAGGTCAGGCACTGATGTTGAATGAGGTTAAACTGGTGTGCAGTCATGTTGGACCAGGAAGGGGCCATCCCTGAACTGTTCCCACAAAGTTGGGAGCATGAAATTGTCCAAAATGTCTTGTTATGCTGACGCCTTAAGGGGCCAAGCCCAACCTCTGAAAAACAACCCCACACCATAATCCCCCCTCCACCAAATAATTTGTACCAGTGCACAAAGCGAGGTCCATAAAGACATGGATGAGCGAGTTTGGGGTGGATGAACTTGATTGGCCTGCACAAAGTCCTGATCTCAAACTGATAAAGCATCTTTGGGGTGAACTAGAGCGAAGAGCCAGGCCTTCTCATCCAACATCAGTACCTGACCTCACAAATGCTCTTCTGGAAGAATGATCAAACATTCCCATAGATACTCCTAAACCTTGTGGACAGCCTTCCCAGAAGAGTTGAAGCTGTTATAGCTGCAAAGGGTGAACCAACTCAATATTGAACCCTACGGACTAGTGCCCCGTACACACGGTCGGACATTGATCGGACATTCCGACAACAAAATCCTAGGATTTTTTCCGACGGATGTTGGCTCAAACTTGTTTTGCCTACACACGGTCGCACAAAGATGTCGGAATTTCCGATCGCCAACAACGCGGTCACGTACACCACGTACAACGAGACTAGAAAAGGCCGGTTCAGAACCAAGCGCGGCACCCTTCGGTCTCCTTTTGCTAATCTCGTGTTAGTAAAAGTTTGGTGAGAGACGATTCACGCTTTTTCGGACTCATGGTTTTCAGATCGTTTTCTGCCGTTCAGTTTGTGCTTGTGGGTTTGTATCTGCTCTTCAGTGCGTGCAGCAAGTTCCGCGTGACTTAGTCATTGTTTTCTTGTTCGTTCGTTACTGTTTTTCAGGTCGCTCTTCACAGGCCTTGCTGTTCTTCAGTGCGTTCTGTTACTTTGTTCTGAGCAGCCGCTCGTTTTCTAGCCATGTTGCGTATGCGTACTCCTCGTACAGTTCGTGCTGTGCGGGGGCTTGGTGTTGGGGTCCTGACCTTGACACAAGTCCAGTCCATGAACAGGGTGGGGAGGAGTTCATGAACCAAGAATTGGTTGCTTCAGCGTGACCAGTTCTCTCATATGCCTTTGCTCCGTGAGATCTGTGAGAATAATCCTGATGATTTCAGGAACTTTCTCAGGATGACGGACCCCGTGTTTCACCGTCTGTTGGCTTCGCTGACCCCTTATATTAGCAGGGAGGATACCTGCATGAGGCAAGCCATCACTCCGGAGCAGAGGCTCATCGCTACCCTGCGGTATTTGGCGACAGGGAGAAGTCTGCAGGACTTAAAGTTCTCAACAGGCATCTCCCCCCAGGCTCTGGGGATCATTATCCCAGAGACCTGTTCTGCCATCATCCAGGTCCTGCAGAAGGAGTATATGAAGGTAAGATTTTTATAATTTAATATCACATTTTATTGTATTGAATGTTTGCTAATAGGGATGAGCTTCGAGTTCGAGTCGAACTCATGTTCGACTCGAACATTGGCTGTTCGCAAGTTTGCCGAACAGCGAACAATTTGGGGTGTTCGCGGCAAATTCGAATGCCGCGGAACACCCTTTAAAAGTCTATGGGAGAAATCAAAAGTGCTCATTTTAAAGGCTAATATGCAAGTTATTGTCATAAAAAGTGTTTGGGGACCTTGGTCCTGCCCCAGGGGACATGGATCAATGCAAAAAAAAGTTTTCAAAACGGCCGTTTTTTCAGGAGCAGTGATTTTAATAATGCTTAAAGTCAAACAATAAAAGTGTAATATCCCTTTAAATTTTGTACCTGGGGGGTGTCTATAGTATGCCTGTAAAGGGGCGCAAGCTTCCTGTGTTTAGAACAGTCTGACAGCAAAATGACATTTTGAAGGAAAAAACTAATTTAAAACTACCCGCGGCTATTGCATTGCCAACAATACACATAGAAGTTCATTGATAAAAACGGCATGGGAATTCCCCAAAGGGGAACCCCGAACCAAAATTAAAAAAAAAAAATGACGTGGGAGTCCCCCTAAATTCCATACCAGGCCCTTCAGGTCTGATATGGATATTAAGGGGAACCCCGGCCAAAATTTTTTTAAAAAAATTATGTGGGGTTCCCCCTAAATTCCATACCAGACCCTTCAGGTCTGGTATGGATTTTAAGGGGTTTTTTTGGGGGACCACACGCCGGGAAAACGGCGTGGTGTCCCCCCAAAAATCCATGCCAGACCCTTATCCAAGCACGCAACCTGGCAGGCCGCAGGAAAAGAGGGGGGGATGAGAGTGCCCCCCCTCCTGAACCGTACCAGGCCACATGCCCTCAACATTGGGAGGGTGCTTTGGGGTAGCCCCCCAAAACACCTTGTCCCCATGTTGATGAGGACAAGGGCCTCATCCCCACAACCCTGGCCGGTGGTTGTGGGGGTCTGCGGGCGGGGGGCTTATCGGAATCTGGAAGCCCCCTTTAACAAGGGGACCCCCAGATCCCGGCCCCCCCCCTGTGTGAAATGGTAAGGGGGTACTTACCCCTACTATTTCACTAAAAAACTGTCAAAAATGTTAAAAATGACAAGAGACAGTTTTTGACAATTCTTTTATTTAAATACTTCTTCTTTCTTCTATCTTCTGGTTCTTCTGGCTCTTCTGGTTCTTCCTCCGGCGTTTTCGTCCAGCATCTCCTCCGCGGCGTATTCTATCTTCTTCTCCTCAGGCCGCTCCGCACCCATGGCATGGAGGGAGGCTCCCGCTGTGTGACGGTGCTCCTCGTCTGACAGTTCTTAAATAACGGGGGGCGGGGCCACCCGGTGACCCCGCTCCCCTCTGACGCACGGGACATGACGGGACTTCCCTGTGCCATTCCCCGTGACGTCACAGGAAAGTCCCGTCAAGTCACCGTGCGTCAGAGGGGGGCAGGGTCACCGGGTGGCCCCGCCCCCCGTTATTTAAGAACTGTCAGACGAGGAGCGCCGTCACGGGTGCGGAGCGGCCCGGAGAAGAAAATGAAGAAGAGAAGAAGAGAAGAAAAGAAGAAAAAGAGAAGAGCGGGAGCCTCCCCCCCATGCCCAAGGAGAAGAAGATAGAAGACGCCGCGGAGGAGATGCTGGACGAGAATGCCGGAGGAAGAACCAGAAGAACCGGAAGATGAAGGAAGATAGAAGAAAGAAGAAGCATTTAAATAAAGGAATTGTCAAAAACTGTCTCTTGTCATTTTTAACATTTTTGACAGTTTTTTAGTGAAATGGTAGGGGTAAGTACCACCTTACCATTTCACACAGGGGGGGAGCCCGGATCTGGGGGTCCCCTTGTTAAAGGGGGCTTCCAGATTCCGATAAGCCCCCCGCCCGCAGACCCCCACAACCACCGGCCAGGGTTGTGGGGATGAGGCCCTTGTCCTCATCAACATGGGGACAAGGTGTTTTGGGGGGCTACCCCAAAGCACCCTCCCAATGTTGAGGGCATGTGGCCTGGTACGGTTCAGGGGGGGGGCGCACTCTCGTCCCCCCCTCTTTTCCTGCGGCCTGCCAGGTTGCGTGCTCGGATAAGGGTCTGGTATGGATTTATGGGGGGACCCCACGCCGGTTTTTTTTTTTTTGGCGCGGGGTTCCCCTTCAGATCTGGTATGGAATTTAGGGGGAACCCCACGTCTTTTTTTTTTTTTATTTTGGCCGGGGTTCCCCTTAATATCCATACCAGACCTGAAGGGCCTGGTATGGAATTTAGGGGGACTCCCACGTCATTTTTTTTTTAAAATTTTGGTTCGGGGTTCCCCTTTGGGGAATTCCCATGCCGTTTTTATCAATGAACTTCTATGTGTATTGTCGGCAATGCAATAGCCGCGGGTAGTTTTAAATGAGTTTTTTCCTTCAAAATGTCATTTTGCTGTCAGACTTTTCTAAACACAGGAAACATGCGCCCCTTTACAGGCATACTATAGACACCCCCCAGGTACGAAATTTAAAGGGATATTACACTTTTATTGTTTGACTTTAAGCATTATTAAAATCACTGCTTCTGAAAAAACGGCCGTTTTTAAATCTTTTTTTTGCATTGATCCATGTCCCCTGGGGCAGGACCCAGGTCCCCAAACACTTTTTATGACAATAACTTGCATATTAGCCTTTAAAATTAGCACTTTTGATTATTCATGTTCGTGTCCCATAGACTTTAACAGTGTTCGCGTGTTCGAACAAACTTTTTTCCTGTTCGCATGTTCTGTGCAAACCGAACAGGGGGGTGTTCGGCTCATCCCTATTTGCTAATATATTGTATTTCTTTCCTCATTACCATGATTGGAATATGCTGTGAATGTCCCCTTTCTCCTCATGAATGCTGGATTGTTATGTAATTAATTTTTTAGGTCCTTCATACAGATTGTCCTTCACTAACCTCCCCAGCATGTTCTCTCCTGGCCCTATATTCACAGCATGTAGTCACTTAAAACAATGTATTTTATCAGCTCCATAGTAGTGCTTTACCCCAAACACCCCCTAAAATGTTTTGAAATGTTATTTTAGCTTTAAATTCAGGCAGAGTGCCAGAGGCTTATTTTTTGTGGTGTATCCAAATCATTTTTAGTAACCCTCCCTCCCCAAACTGCTAAGTCAGCTGATCCCAATTCTCTATCTATCCTCAATTATCTATCTGCTGACTTTGCCAAACCCATACACACTATACCCATCTCTTTACTGGTCAGATTTATGGATGAATTCCCCAAAGCATGTAGTGCAAGGGCCTGCCTGTATATTTTCCAATGGTACTGTTTGAATTTTTAAGATACTATTATTATTTTGAGTCAGGTAATAGCAGAATGTTCAAATGTCCTCAAATGTGTACAATGTGTATTTATATCTTTGTATTCGGACACTTCTTACCTGTCCAGTGGGCTGCCAATAGTGTAACTGAGGGGCTTTTCCAAGTAATACCCTGTATTTAGGCATTCATCTCTCAATGAAGTGAAGAGGGTTACCTGTCCAAGATTTCCACACCCCCCATAATGTTCGAAATGGCCCATGAGAGGGGGGGGGGGGAATATGATAGGTGTACCTTATACTTTGGTGTTGTTAAATTCCCCTTAATAAATGCTATCTGGAGGTTGCCCCAGAATGTTTGTGCCTAATCTGTATGCCATGTTTCTGAGCAAAAATAGTAATTGTATTTTTTTTTCCTCAACAGTTTCCTTCCACGCCACAGGAATGTCAGACTGTGGCCTCCCACTTTGCCCAGCGGTTGGACTTTCCTAACTGCGGAGGGGCAATTGATGGGAAACATGTCCACATCATCCCACCACCCAACTCGGGGTCGTACTATTTCAACTATAAGGGGTTCAATAGTATTGTGATGTTGGCGGTGGTGTCGGATAATTACGACTTCTTGTATGTGGACGTGGGGAAGAATGGCCGGATGTCCGATGGTGGAGTCATCGCCCAGACGGAGTTCTACAGGCGTTTCCAGAATGGCAGCTTGGACTTGCCAGCTCCAGAGGACAATGTGGAAGGACTCCCATTCGTGTTCCTTGCTGATGAAGCGTTTGCGCTGGGGGACCACCTGATGCGGCCATTCCCGATTATGACCCTCACCCCGGAACAGAGGGTTTTTAATTACCGGCTGGCCAGAGCCCGAAGAGTGGTGGAGAACACATTTGGAATCCTGGCCAGCCGGTTCCGCCTATTTCTGACACCTATCCATATGGCTGAGTATAAACTCAACCATATTATACTGGCGTGCTGTATTCTCTATAACTTTTTAAGGAAACATTCGGCCAACTATGCTGGCTCAGTTGGGCCTGAGGCCGGAGTGATACCTGAAACACTGACGGCGCTTGAAAGCGGCCATCCTGGCTTGCCCTCCCTGAGTGCCCGTGATGTCCGGTTACGATACCTGGAGTTCTTTGCGGGTAGGGGGGCCATCAATATGCCTTCAAATTTGTGAAGCCTTTTTCCAATAAAACAAAAAAAAAAAATGCTTTGTGGACATTTACTGCTTGTGTTTGTTTTAGCTGACCCTGACAGCAATGTGTAGAGTTGTGAAAATGGCGTGATTGTGTAACCTTATACAAAGCACTGTTGGCTGTTATTTACTAAAGGCCTATACACTTTTTATACTACAAGTGCTATTGAAACTGCAAGGAAAATGCTCTTGTAGTGCAAAGAGGATGTGCCCTTAGGAACTAACCACCATTTTTTTAGAAAACAGCAATTACATCACCCCAAAAGTGTTGTAGCGTTGAGACAATAATCCACACATTCTTGATTAACAATCTTTTTAATACCTGCACAATCACATGTGCATTTACCAAAGGTTTTTCAAACAAACCAACATGTTTGTTGTCTACCCATTTTTGGGGTGGCATTATCAAAAATAGAAATGTCCATTTACGATAAAACAGGCCTGTGTAAAACCAACAAGAAAGAGAAAAAATTTGAACTTACAAAGTTCACATATGGTAAAACTTGAAGGCAATATCAGACATGAGTATTTAGGAACTGTGTTTGATATTGCGTGCAGATGGGAGGAAATCACCCCTTGAAAAGCCAAATTTGGAAGATGCACACCAATTTACGAATGGCAACATGTGCAACCTGCCATCACGGGGGATCAAGGGACGTGTTTTGTGGGAGCAACCCCTTCCTCTCAGCTACTTTATTATTAAGGAAGGTGTTGCACCCCCAAAACGCGTCCATTGATCTCCCATGATGGCAGATAGCACATGTTGGCACACTGTGTGCATCCTCCAAATTAGGCTTTTCGAAACATTGCTAAAAGATTAAAAACATTGTACCACACCAAAAAAAAGTGATTTTGTGGGGTTTTAAATTCGCCCCAAAACATCAATGATGTTATTATTTTTGGTTATCACATCAATTATTTTTTTCTGGATGTTTTCCAATTCTGAATTACACCCCATGATCTCCCCGATCAGGATCTGGGCACTTTCAGATGTGAAAGGATCTCGATCCCTAACATCACAATCACCTAAAAAGAGAGAAACCAAACAAAAACAGGTATCAAGAATCTGCGGACATCCATCTCTTACCTGAGCCTGTGGTCGCAGACACAATCACCTGTTGTGGTGACAATTTCCACCACATCTTCTTCTTCTTCCTGCTCTTCTTGTGTTGGGGGGATTTCCCCTTCTTCCAGAAGTAGGGGGTCTGTGGTCTCCTCGGATGAGGGGTGTCCTCCGAGTCTTTTCTCCCCTATGTAAAACAAAAATGGTATAATTAGCACACAGATATTTGATGGCAGAACTATAAATAGGAAACATTGCTTGGAAGTTGGGTACAATTGTCAATTTTAGCAGAGTTCCAAGATGTCGTTTTTTTAGTGTCCTTTGTCAAGCTGCAATACTTTACCTGTTTTGGACAAGCTTCACAGATGTAGCCCCCCCTATAGTATACACTGGAGCACCTGTGTGCCCCCCCTAATAAAAATGTTGTTCTTGTGTCCCACACTAGTGCTCCAGTGTCCAGATGTGAAAACAGCTGCTGAATGTCCTCTCCTTACACAGAATCTAGTTTGCATTTCATTCTAGTAACAAACCCATCTACACCACCAAATATTTTGCATCCAAGTAGGCCTTAAAAAATGTAGGAAAATGCATATGGCCTAAACAATGGGGTTTTAGAGGGTAAAAAAAATGTTGGATACAAACAAATAATGGGCCCATGAACATTAAAATTGCCGTTTGAAACTGTACAATTAAGAAAAGCATATGGAGCAGCACGAACATAATAAAGACAAAAAGAATAGGAACACAGCACAACTACTTACTTTTTTGCAGCACTCTCCGGATCTTTCTGTACTGCTCGGGCTCTCTTAATTTCAGGTCCAACCACCGCTTCCTGAGCTGATCTTTCGATCGTCGTACCCTGAAATTCCTGTGCAGACTTTTGACCACTTTCGCCATGATCTTGGCCTTTCTGATATTGGGGTTGGGGTAAGGTCCATACTTCCCATCATAGTCGGCCTTCTTCAGGATGTCCACCATCTCCAACATCTCCCCAAAGAACATATTTGTGGCCTTAAATCTTCTCCTTCTGGATCGGGACGTGTCCGGATCCGGGCTTTCCTCCTCCTCGTTGCTATAATTAGCACACACCTGCTGTGACTCCGCCATGTGCTCTTCACCCACTGCGCTGAACGAAAAGGGGCGGGGAATAGACTAGAAAGAACGTCAGGGGCGGGCGGAGTTACACGCATGCGCAGTGTATATAAAGTGTAACACACGTGCGTATTACGTACGATCTGTGAGTGGAGGAAGGAGCATTGGACGCGCCGATCGTAAGAACGAAGGTAAGAGACAAACTTGTGCCTATACTGCTTCTAGATTGAGGCCTATATTGTAACAGGATTAGGAGAGTTTTGTCTGACATTAGGCTTTGTCTTGTGTTGTGTCTTGCAGTGAACATGGATATCTTAGTTAAAGATAATGACTTCATGTCACTATTCATTGATATGTTAAGGGAGCTGCCATGTCTGTGGGAGATTAACCACCCACATTACAAGAACCAAGCAAAGAGGAAGGCACCGCTGGATCAATTTTTGGAAATTGTGAAGCAGGTGATCCCCACAGCAGACATCACCTATTTGAAGATCCTAATTGGTGGCCTGAGGACCACATATGTAAGGGAGCGCAAGAAAGTCCAGGATTCACAGAGATCCGGAGCCCCAGGATGTGGTACTACGACAGACTGCATTTTCTGGCAGGCCAGACTGAACCCAGGCCATCCCTCTCCAGTCTTCCTTCCACGCTTCCTTCCCCCCCGGCTGAGGCTTCTGACGCCCAACCTGGGCCTTCCAGGCAACATGTGGAGGAGCCCAGATTGAGCCAGGTATAGCATTCCTCTAAATATTTCTGCTTGTCCAATCAATGATGTTAACTAGATGTTAGTTAGGAGTACTAATGTAGGATTGTGATTGATGAAGCAAAAACTAAAACCATGTCCCTTTTTCATACACAGGGAAGTCGCAGCCAGGAGGTGGCCGGGCCGAGCCGGCTGCCTGATCTGCAGGTCCCTCCCCTACACCTGGAAAGAGAAAGTGGCAGGAGGATGAGTGCCCTAGAGGAGGCTGCCAGAGGACTCTTTTGGAGGGCTAAAGAGGCCCTGGGAGCACCCCACACTGTGGAGGAGGACATTGCTGCTGTCATTGCCTATAAAATGCAGAGGATGGAGGAGGGACAACAAGTCATGTGTGAGTTGCTCATATTGGAGGCTCTTAATAAAGGTATGAGGGGCCAAATTACAGCTCAGACACACCTTTGCGAACTCACAGATGGTCCTCCTCCTCCTCCTGCAGGTCCTCCTCCTCCTCCTCTTTCTCCTCCAGGTCCTCCCAGTCCTCCTGCTCCTCCAGGTCCTACTCCTCCTCCTGCCACATCTCCAACTGCACAGCCACAGCCAGGAAGGAAGCGTGGAAGGAAGACCAGAAAGTAAGGACCCTGGATCCAGTCTGGTCGGCCAAAAGATGCAGCCTCTTGTGGTACCACAGCCTGGGGACACAGATGTCATCTGCTGCTTTCCAGATCTCTGCGAATTCTGGACCAGACTGCCCTCCCTTACATATGGACTCCTCAGGCCACCAATTTTGATGTTGAAGAATTGTTGTCTGCCGTGGGGGTCCCAGGCTTCGCTAATTTCTCCTGTTGATCCAGTGTTGCCTTCCTCTTTGTTTGGTTCTGATACCTTAATAAAGGAATTTTTGTTTGGAATTATACTCTTCTATGTGTTTTACTTCAAAAAGGACAGTTGGTTTGTGAGGATTCAGGTACATTTCAAATATAAAATGTGAAATGAACAAGGGACACCAACAACAAACAATCTCCTGGAGATTAAATAATAAAAGATATCAATGGTGTTGGGGTAACTTGACACACAAAACACACCCAAAAATATTCTGGAGTAAAAATAAAAATAACATTGAACAAAGATCAGCCTTTGAAAAAATCCAAACATTAAATAAAAAAAAAGGTTAAAATACCAAAAAAAAAAAAATAAAAAAAAAATAATTCTGTCAGATGTGACAACTAATAACAATATATTCAGGGAATCCCAATAAAAAAAACAAAAAATAAAACTTTGTGAGAAGTGTGTGTGAATATGAGCAGCAAAACTACTTAATTCTTGTCACATTATAAAGAAGAAGAGAGTGCGCTGTATTAAACCATTTTTAAGATTGCAGCGTGACGAAAGTGCTGTATCCATTGCGAACGCTAAGTTTACCAGACCGAGTTGTTCCGTGTCGGAATTTCTTCTGAGCATGCGTGGCACTTTGTGCGTCGGAACAGGCGACACGCGGTCGGAATTGACGCAATCGGATTTTGTTGTCGGAAAATGTTATCTCCTGCTCTCCAACTTTGTGTGTCGGAAAATCCGATGGAAAATGTGCGATGGAGCCCACACACGGTTGGAATTTCCGACAACACGCTCCGATCGGACATTTTCTATCGGAAAATCCGACCGTGTATACGGGGCATAAGACTGGGATGCCATTAAAAATCATGTGCGTGTAAAGGCAGGCATCCCAATACTTTTGGTAATATAGTGTATGTTCTAACAATGGAGAAGACCATTGTGATTTGTATGTACATTGTGTTATGTTTACAGTGATTGGGAGGTTTGCAGTAAATGATGGATATTCTTGTATATGCACAAAAAAGTCTCTAAAAATCTGGCGAAATGAGAGGAAAAAAAATGATATATTTCACTACATGTACATGGGTTGGATTTACTAAAGGCACATAGACTGAGGACTTTACAAGTGAAGTTGCTCCAGAGCTTAGTACATGAGGAGAAGCTCTGCTGACTTCCATCATCAAATCATGTGCAAGCAAAAATACAGTTTTTTCTCCTTGCATGTGATTGGGTATTCTCTGTAAAGTAAAGCTTTACCTCATTTACTAATCTCTGGAGCAACTTGTAAAGTGCACAGTCTGTTTGCCTTAAAGTAGAACTATAGGTGCAACTTATTTTTTCTTCATTTACATCAAGTAAAGGAAGGTTCATAACTCCCCTCAGTTTTTTTTTCCAATCTGTGTCCCATTGGGGAGATTTCTCTTCACTTCCTGTCCCATAGCCAAACAGGAAGTGAGAGGAAATCCCTGCAAATTAACCACTTCAGCCCGGAAGATTTGGCTGCTCAATGACCAGGCCATTTTTTGCGATACGGCACTGCGTCGCTTTAACTGACACTGTCGTGCGACGTTGTACCCAAACAAAATTGATGTCCTTTTTTTCCCACAAATACAACTTTCTTTTGGTGGTATTTGATCACCTCTGCAGTTTTTATTTTTTGCGCTATAAACAAAAGAAGAGCGACAATTTTGAAAAAAACACAATATTTTGTACTTTTTGCTATAATAAATATCCCCATTTTTTTCTAAAAAAAAAAAAAAAATTTTTTCCTCAGTTTAGGCCAATATGTATTCTTCTACATATTTTTGGTTAAAAAAAAGTCGCAATAAGCGTATATTGATTGGTTTGTGCAAAGGTTATAACGTCTACAAAATAGGGGATATATATATATATATATATATATGTCATTTTTATTATTATTTTTTTTTTTTTACTGGTAATGATGTTGATCTGCAAATTTTATCGGGACTGCGACATTATGGCGCACAAATTGGACACTTTTAACACATTTTTGGGACCACTGACAATTATACAGCGATCAGTGCTATAAAAATGCACCGATTACTATATAAATGTCACTGGCAGGGAAGGGGTTAACACTAGGGGGTGATCAAGGGGTTAACTGTGTTCCCTGTGTGTGTTCTAACTGTGGGGGAGATAACAGATCGTTGTTCCTAGCTGTTAGGAACTCACGATCTGTCTCTCCTCTCCTCACAGAACAGGGATTTGTGAGTTTACACATCCCTGGTTTGGCTCTTGTGCCCGCGATCGCGCTTAAAGGGACCGACGTACAGCTACGACGGTTTGCGGGAATGTGCCGACCTGCCCAATATAATGATGGCGGCTGGTCAGCAAGTGGTTAAAGGAATCCTTGGAGTCCCCCAGATCACCAGAAGCAGTGACCTCATTGAAAAATTCCCCTCTATTACTGTTCTGGGGACAATCCAAAATTGGGATTTTCTTTTACTTTCATTGATAATGGTAAACAGGACAAATAGAGAGAGAGAATCTCCATAACAGGGGCACAGACAGCAATAAAACCTGACAGGGGTTCTGATCCTTCTCTACTCTATCCAATACAAAAAAAAAGTTTTCCTCTAGTTATACATTAAAGTGGAACTTCTCTCTCTCAATCATCATTGTCTATTCTGAATCCTCACACTGCTAGTATTAGTAAATAGAGAATTATATCATATTTACTTGTTTTAAACCATTTTTTACATTTCTTCAGTTGCTTCCTGGTTTCCATATCTAGGCAAATGATGTCATCAATCCCAGGAGTCTTCAGGAGAGGAGGAGGGGTTTTCTCACCTAAGCAAACCATCCTGTCTGCATGCCTGAGCTAAGGGCAAATGGATTCCAGGATGTAATAGCTGTATGAATCATCTGCCTTTATTCAAAATGGCCACGGCCAGAAATGAGAGGGGGTGTTTTTCTAGGGGATTTCTCAGCAAAATAAAACATGGAGACATGGATGGATGGATGGATGGATGGATGGATAGATGGGGGAGTTTGCTTTGAATATTATAAATTAAATAAATAGTGTTTTTGGTTTGTGGAGCTCAGATACAGTGCAGTTCCACTTTAAGTAAATCAACCCCAATGATTTCCAAATTTAGGTTTCTATACATTACTGGTGAGAGAACTGATCCAAAAAGGCAGAGACTACTCATAACTGGCAATTCTATATTTACATTCCTAAATACCGCATGTCTGGACCACGACTTCAAGTGATTGTAAACGATCACCTTGTAAAACAACCCATTCAGTTTAAAATAGAAATGGAAGACAAAATATTTGTGTACAGAAATAAAAAACATTATAAATAACCTTTTCCCCTCTTTTTCTAATTGATCACATTCCCTCTGTTCTCAGCTGTATAAGAGTTGGGGGGAGGAGAAGCAGCGGCACACTGATCTTCCCAGTTAATGGTTGTGCAGCAGGGGAGGGGGGGAGGTTCAGGACAAGTCTAATCATTGGAGGAGAGTAGGCTGAGTTCCCAGCAGAGCTAGAGAACTGACCATGGTGTGCTCTCCTGCTTAGTGTGGTCAGTTTTTAATAGGAAAGCAGAGGGACTGTCAGGAACTCCGAGGATTTCACACAAAGGAAGCAATACAAAGAGAACAGGAGACTTTCTCATACAAGTACATGGTACAGCAACCACAGATCAGGAATATGAAATGTTGGGGTAAAAGACATTTTAATTACCACATTCATTTATTTATTTATTTCCTTCTGTGAATTGACTTTGACCCATTTTTGGGGTATTTTCCGATCGTTTTGAGTGTTTTGCGGTGAATATGGTAAATCGGCATAGTGAAGTGACAATTTCAGGATCACATGTGATATTTAGGGGGAATTCGTCCGAACACCTAAATACCGCATGTGATGTACTTCAGTGAATGGAGTCCAGTGTGACTTTAGTGTTATATTATAATGGGTTTTGTTCCTAATTATTGGAAATAAAAATAGATTTCTACATTCTTCTGCCAACATATTGAATTGTAGACATCGAGGGAAAACAAATGACTAAAAAAATGTTTATAAATGTATTTTACTGAATTGACAGAAAAGGAGCACTTTGTGGACAGATATCGGGAGGAACTGATATATAGGATCCCTCTGATAAAGCCAATTCTATATGATCTTATGACAAGGAGTCTGTTGACATCTGAACAGTATGACACAATACGGGCCGAACCAACCACACGAGAGAAGATGAGAAGGCTGTACTATGAGATCGGAGGGTGGAGTAATACTGACAAGGATATGAGAAGTGCAATTGCCACGGTCTCCGCCGACATACACAGCCGTGTGTTGATTCAAATATGGCGCCGAGACTGCAGGGATACTTCGGAGCCGAGATACACATACCCGAGTGTTCTCTGCTTTTTTCGCCGAAAAAAGCCGAGAACACTCGGGTATGTGTATCTCGGCTCCGACGAAGCCCTGCAGTCTCTGCGCCATATTTGAATCTACCCATGGCTGGACTGGGGCAAAGCTGCACTAACAAAGCTGCACTGGGGCAAGGCTGCACTGACACTGAAAAGGCTGCATTGATGGGCATTTTAATGTAAGTTTTTTTTCCTTACACTTCCCTCCTAAAAGTTTTTTTCCTTAAAATTCCCTCCTAAACTTGGGGTGCGTGTTATACGCCGGGGCGTGTTATACGCTGATAAATACGGTACTTACTTTGACTTATAGGCAGGGGAGGATTGGGAAACTTTGACTCTGGGAGCAAACTCCAACAATGATCCCCTTTCATGGTATGGACAGATTTCTGTGGGATAAGGAAAGTGTACCATGTGAAGAGTGACCTAGTCCTACATTGATTGGTGGGCATTGTGAAATGTTCCCATAGGACGTAGTTTATTGTAAAAGACCTCATCTCTTCTCTAGTATTGGCTTACTTTGTGGCTCTCAGCATTTAGTCATTTGATAGTTCAGAGCTGCAAAAATAAATCAGAGACCTCCCTGCCATTCTGGCAGGTAAAGATTCAATAATTACTGATAGGGATATTGGCTATTAGGGAACCGCCTCACTTTTACAGCCCCATTATAGGAGCAAAATCTGTAAAGTTTTTAGCTTCTTACTTGAATTGGTAGTAAACACAGCTGGGACATTTGTACCTTTGGGTATGCTTATAATAAAGCTCACCTGTAGATACAAGGAATATCTCCTAAACGTGCACCATTTAGGAGATATTCTCTGTTTCTGCAGCCGGTAACGTCACCAGTGCATGCGCTCTGAAGGGACGGCATATTTTTGCCAACCCTTGAGAGCTCTGTGCCATACCGTGACTACCACCCGCATGCATAGGAGTGATGTCATTGCAGCTCAGCCATTCAGACGGTCAGAGCCTGCAAATTCAGAAGGAAGACCATGTGAATATGGAAGCCCTGTCATGTCAGTGATGACAGCAGACCGCTGGAGGACTTCATTGCACTGATGGGCACCAATGAGGTGGCACCAATGAGGTGGCACTGATGGGCACTGATAGGTGGCACTTGTATGCGGCACTGATGGGCACTCATAGGTGGCGATGATGGGCACTCGTAGGTGGCAATGATGGGTACTTATGGTTGGCACTGATGAGTACTTATGGGTGGCACTGATAGGTGGCACAGATGGACACTGATGGGTGGCACTGATGCCTCTAAGGGCGGCATTGCTGGGCATCACTGCAATATAATGGTGCCAATCAGTGCCCATTTGTGGGCACAGATTGGGCACATGTGGATGGCCATGGGGTACATACCTGGCCATCCACATGTTGCCCCCTTCCCTGGTGGTCCTAGTGGCGATCCCTGGTGGTCCAGTGTGGTCATCTGAGGGGGGGCTGCGCTGCTAATCAGCACAGACCCCTCCTGTCAGGAGAGCCGGCGATCGGCTCTCCTCTACTCCTGTCTGTCAGACGCGAGTGAGGAAAAGCCGATCAACAGCTCTTCCTATTGACATAGTGATCAGCCGTGATTGGACACGGCTGATCACGTGGTAAAGAGCCTCCGCCGGAGGCTCTTTACCAAGATCGGTGTAGCGATGTGTCAGACCGACACACCGCTCCATCAATCGCCGCAAAGCACGCCCCCGCGGGGAGCGCAGCGGCATGTTATCCTGCTGGACGTCATATGATGCCCAGTCAGGATAACTGAACCACTGCCCGGCCGTCATCTGCTATGGCCAGGCGGGAAGTGTTTAAAGCAAACACTCAGTATAGTTGCATAATTATTACTGTGGAATGTATGTTCCTTGCTAAAGAACATTATATTTTATCACGTTGTTATGGGTAAAGTTCCACTTTAAGTCACTTGTAGAAATGATTTCTCCTCAAACAGGACATTTGCTGTTGTGATTGAGATCCATCTCTCTCTGACTACAAGATTTACTTACTTTGACTTATAGGCAGAGGAGGATTAGGAAACTTTGACTCTGGGATCAAACTCCAACAACGATCCCCTTTCATGGTACGGACAGATTTCTGTGGGATAAGGAAAGTGTACCATGTGAAGAGTGACCTAGTCCTACATTGATTGGTGGGCATTGTGAAATGTTCCCATAGAACGTAGTTTATTGTGAAAGACCTCATCTCTTCTCCAGCATTGGCTTACTTTGTGGCTCTCAGCATTTAGTCATATGATAGTTCAGAGCTGCAAAAAGATATCAGAGACCTCCCTGACATTCTGACAGGTAAAGATTCAATAATTACTGATAGGGATATTGGCTATTAGGGAACTGCCTCACTTTTACAGCCCCATTATAGGAGCAAAATATGTCAAGTTTCTTAGCTTCTTACTTAAAGCGGAGTTCCACACAAAATGGAACTTCCACTTTTCGGAACCCTCCCCCCCTCCGGTGTCACATTTGGCACCTTTCAGGGGGGAGGGGGGTGCAGATACCTGTCTAAGACAGGTATTTGCACCCACTTCCGGCATAGACTCCCACGGGAGTCTATGCCTCTTCCTGTCCCTCCGCGCTGTCTCCTGGGAAACACACAGGTCCCAGGAGATAGCGGGGACCAGTTACGACGCGCAGCGCAACTCGCGCATGCGCAGTAGGGAGCTGGGAAGTGAAGACGCAATGCTTCACTTCCTGATTCCATCACTTAGGATGGCGGCGGCAGCTGCCGAGAGTCCAGCGAGTGATCGGCGTCGGCTACAGACATCGCTGGACCCTGGGACAGGTAAGTGGCCATTTATTAAAAGTCAGCAGCTGCAGTATTTGTAGCTGCTGGCTTTTAATATTTTTTTTTTAGGTGGACTCCCTCTTTTTAAAGTGGTTGTAACCCTAAAAAAAAAAAAAAGATTCTGTTCCTTTAACCGGTTCAATACAGGGCATTTTCACCCCCTTCCTTCCCAGACCAATTTTTAGCTTTCAGCGCTGTCGCACTTTAAACGACAATTGCGCGATCGCGCAACGCTGTACCCAAACAAAATTGACGTCCTTTTTTCCCCACAAATAGAACTTTCTTTTGGTGGTATTTGATCACCTCTGCGGTTTTTATTTTTTGCGCTATAAACAAAAGAAGAGCGACAATTTTGAAAAAAAACACAATATATTTTATACTTTTTGCTATAATAAATATCCCAATTTTTTTTTAAAAAAACAAATTTTTTCCTTAGTTTAGGCCGATACGTATTCTTCTACATATGTTTGGTAAACGAAAAAATCGCAATAAGCGTATATTGATTGATTTGCACAAAAGTTATAGCGTCTACAAAATACGGGATAGATTTATGGCATTTTTAAAACATTTTTATTTATTTATTTTTTCTTACTAGTAATGGCGGCTATCTGCGATTTTTTTCGTGACTGCGACATTATTGCAGACAGATCGGATACTTTTGACACATTTTTGGGACCATTCACATTTATACAGTGATCAATGCTATAAAATTGCATTGATTACTGTATAAATGTGACAGGCAGGGAAGGGGTTAACCACTAGGGTGGACACAAGGGGTAAATGTGTTTCCTAGGGGAGTGATTCTAACTGTAGGGGGAGGGGACTCACAAGGGGAGGAGACCGATCGGTGTTTCTCTGTACTAGGAACACAGATCGGTCTCCTCTCACCTGACAGGACGTGAATCTGTGTGTTTACACACACAGATCCACGGTCCTGCTCGGTTAACGGGCAATCACGGTTGCCCGGTGGACATCGCCGCCGCCGGGCACACGCACCGGGTCCCAAACAACGTGGTGCGCGCCCCCTAGACGGCCGGGAAGCCCAGAACATCATACGACGGCCACCCAGGATGGGAGATCCCATCTGCGGCCGTCATTTGACCATACGCGGGTATTGAATTTGTTAAGGCATGCTGTATAGCACAGTGCTTGTGCTATGTCATTTTCCCCTTCCTATCTTATAACAAACCTGGTTGATCCTGCCTGGTTCTTCCCTTCCCCTGTAAACTGACCACAATATTAATGGCCGCTGAAACCTGACACCGTGGTCAGTTTACATGCCTCCATCATCCGCAGCTCTCCTCTGGCAGTCTCTCCCCCTCACCCCCCTCCTTGTCAGCATGAGAGCAGATCTCCTGCTTGCCCTTCCCTGCCCGCTACATAACGCATCTAATATACATCTATCACCTCCGGATTATGCTGCCATTCACTACAGTGGATTTGTTTTTTTAAAAATGAAAAGGCTAAATACCTTTTGTCACATGGCATCTGTGTGGTCACATGATCCCCTGTGCTGGTCGGCTGACGTCACAGGGGAATCTTGGCCCCTCCTGCTTCTCTCCATAGATCAGGGCCGGCCAATACAGGGCAGGGGATCACGTGACCGCACAGATGCGATGTGACAAAAGGTATTTAGCCTTTTCATTAAAAAAACAAAACAAATCCACTGTAGTGAATGGCAGCATAATCCAGATAGGAGGCACCCGCCGTATGACGCATCCTCGCAGGTGACAGTTCTTTTATAACTGAGGGCGGGGCCACACAGTGACGTACCCGGGTGACCCTGCCCCCCTATGATGCATGGGGACTTCCCAATGGCTTTCCTGGGGCGTCCTGGGACCTGAAGGGCCTGGTATGGAATTTGGGGGGACCCACACGCAATTTTTTTAAATTTTGGTTTGGGGTTCCACTTAATATTCATACCAGACACAAAGGGCCTGGTAATGGACTGGGGGGATCCCATGCAGTTTTTTCAATGACTTATCTGTATTGCCGAGACCTGACAATTCATTATAGCCGCTAGTACTTTTAAATTACTTTTTTTCCCTTTAGAAATGTAATTTTGTGCAAGGACTGTTCTAAACACGGGAAAAATACGCCACTTTACAGGGATACTATAGACACCCCTCAGGTATGAAATTTAACCGCTTCCCGACCACCGTACGACAAATGATGTCCTCGGCTTTGAGCGGCGATATCTGAGTGATGCCTGTAGCTACAGACATCAACTAGATATCGTCTTTTATAGCCAGCGAATCTGCGCACCATAAGAATGATCATAGCGGCTGTTCCGCCACTTGATCGTTCTTATGGGAGGCGAGAAGGGACACCCCCCCCTCCCGCCGCCCTCCGGTGCTTGTACCGACTCACCTCTACGATCAGTGAGTCGGTCACAGGATCCGCTGGCCCCGGATGTTTAGCATAGAGATTTCCGGCTGACCAGATGGTCGCCGGAGTCTCTATGATCGTTCTGAGGCCGTGCGCGATGTTATGACGTCACGCTGGGCCTCTGTATTCAAAAAAACGGTGCCGCTTCGGCTGGGAAGCGATGATCTTTTTTTTATTTTTTTTTTTATTTCAGGCTTCTAAGCCTAGAGGTGAGATGTGGGGTCTTATTGACCCCACATGTCACTGTAAAGAGCACCTGTCATGCCATATTCCTATTACAAGGGATGTTTACATTCCTTGTAATAGAAATAAAAAGTGATCAAAAAATTTTTTTGGGGAAAAAAGTGTCAAGCTAAAATAAAGTAAAATTAACCATAAAAAAAATAAAATTTTAAAGCGCCCCTGTCCCTGTGTGCTCGCACGCAGAAGCGAACGCATACGTAAGTCCCACCCACATATGAAAACGGTGTTCAAACCACACATGTGGGGTATTGCTGCGAACGTTAGAGCAAGAGCAATAATTTTGGCCCTAGACCTCCTCTGTAACTCAAAACATGTAACCAGTAAAAAAATTTTTAAGGGGATTTTTAAGTAGCGAAGTTTGGCGCCATTCCACGAGCGTGTGCAATTTTGAAGCATGACATGTTGGGTATCTATTTACTCGGCGTAACTTCATCTTTCACATTATGCAAAAATATTGGGCTAACTTTACTTTTTTTTTTTTTTTTTTTAAATCACACTTTTTTTTTTTCCCAAAAAAACGCATTCGAAAAATTGCTGCGCAAATACCGTGCAAGATAAAAAGTTGCAGTGACCGCCATTGTATTCTCTAGGGTCTTTTCTAAAAAAACATATATAATGTTTGGAGGTTCTAAGTAGTTTTCTAGCAAAAAAATTATGATTTTTACATGTAGGAGAGAAATGTCAGAATTGGCCTGGTAGGCAAGTGGTTAAAGGAATATTTCACGTTTATTGTTTCACTTTAACCACTTCAGCCCCGGAAGGATTTACCCCCTTCCTGACCAGAGCACTTTTTACAATTTGGCACTGCGTCGCTTTAACTGCTAATTGCGCGGTCATGCAATGCTGTACCCAAACAAAATTTGCGTCCTTTTCTTCCCACAAATAGAGCTTTCTTTTGATGTTATTTGATCACCTCTGCGGGTTTTATTTTTTGCGCTATAAACGGAAAAAGACCGAAAATTTTGAAAAAAAACGACATTTTCTACTTTTTGTTATAAAAAAAATCCAATAAACTCAATTTTAGTCATACATTTAGGCCAAAATCTATTCGGCCACATGTCTTTGGTAAAAAAAATGTCAATAAGCGTATATTTATTGGTTTGCCCAAAAGTTATAGCGTCTACAAACTAGGGTATATTTTCTGGAATTTACACAGCTTTTAGTTTATGACTGCCTATGTCATTTCTTGAGGTGCTAAAATGGCAGGGCAGTACAAACCCCCCCAAATGACCCCATTTTGGAAAGTAGACACCCCAAGGAAATTGCTGAGAGGCATGTTGAGCCCATTGAATATTCATATTTTTTTTGTCCCAAGTGATTGAATAATGACAAAAAAAAAAATACAAAAAGTTGTCACTAAATGATATATTGCTCACACAGGCCATGGGCATATGTGGAATTGCACCCCAAAATATATTCAGCTGCTTCTCCTGAGTACGGGGATACCACATGTGTGGGACTTTTTGGGAGCCTAACCTCGTACGGGGCCCCGAAAACCAATCACCGCCTTCAGGATTTCTAAGGGTGTAAATTTTTGATTTCACTCCTCACTGCCTATCACAGTTTCGGAGGCCATGGAATGCCCAGGTGGCACAAACCCCCCCAAATTACCCCATTTTGGAAAGTAGACACCCCAAGCTATTTGCTGAGAGGCATGGTGAGTATTTTGCAGCTCTCATTTGTTTTTGAAAATGAAGAAAGACAAGAAAAAATTTTTTTTTTTTCTTTTTTCAATTTTCAAAACTTTGTGACAAAAAGTGAGGTCTGCAAAATACTCACTATACCTCTCAGCAAATAGCTTGGGGTGTCTACTTTCCAAAATGGGGTCATTTGGGGGGGGGAGGTTGTGCCACCTGGGCATTCCATGGCCTCTGAAACTGTGATGGGCAGTGAAGAGTGAAATAAAAAATTTACGTCCTTAGAAAGCCTGAAGGCGGTGCTTGGTTTTCGGGGTCCCGTGCACGGCTAGGCTCCCAAAAAGTCCCACACATGTGGTATCCCCATACTCAGGAGAAGCAACAAAATATTGCATGGACTCGACATGCCTCTCAGCAAATAGCTTGGGGTGTCTACTTTCCAAAATGGGGTCATTTCGGGGGGGTTTGAACCGTCCTGGCTTTTTATGCACAACATTTAGAAGCTTATGTCACACATCACCCACTCTTCTAATCACTTGAAGACAAAGCCCTTTCTGACACTTTTTGTTTACATGAAAAATTTTATTTTTTTTTGCAAGAAAATTTCTTTGAACCCCCAAACATTATATATTTTTTCAAAGCAAATGCCCTACAGATTAAAATGGTGTTTCATTTTGTTTTCACACAGTATATGCGCAGCGATTTTTCAAACGCATTTTTTGGGGAAAAAACACACTTTTTAAAATTTTAATGCACTAAAACATATTGCCCAAATGTTTGATGTAATAAAAAAGATGATCTTAGGCCGAGTACATGGATACCAAACATGACATGCTTTAAAATTGCGCAAAACGTGCAGTGGCAACAAAATAAATACATTTTGAAAAGCCTTTAAAAGCCTTTACAGGTTACCACTTTAGATTTACAGGGGAGGTCTACTGCTAAAATTACTGCCCTCGATCTGACCTTCGCGGTGATACCTCACATGCATGGTGCAATTGCTGTTTACATTTGACGCCAGACCGACCCTTTCGTTCGCCTTAGCGCGAGAGCAGGGGGGGACAGGGGTGCTTTTTTTTTTTCCCTTTATTATTTTTTTTCTTTTTTATCTTATTTTTAAACTGTTCTTTTCATTTTTTTTTTAAATCATTTTTATTGTTATCTCAGGGAATGTAAATATCCCCTATGATAGCAATAGGTAGTGACAGGTACTCTTTTTTTGAAAAAATTGGCTACCAAAAAAACTGTTAGTGATCGCAGGGATCAGGCCTGAATCTGCGAACGCTGAAGTTATGCATTTAGTGTTCTGTAAGTGACAGTGATCGATCGATACTGCACTTGGGTGGGCTGGGCTGGGCCGGGCAGAGGGGCAAAATGCAGGTGCTAGCAGGTATCTGGGCTGATCCCGTTAACACTGCGTTTTTGGGAACCCTAAACTGCTGGGGACGCTAGTATAGATCTGATCGGATCAGATATTAATCCGTACAGATAATATACCACTAAGGGAGGCGTATGCTGCGTGCGTGGGTGTTAGCAGTACTGGCGCTAACCTGACGCTGCCTGGGGCGACGCATATCACCGCCGGGCGATCAGGGGGCTAAACCTTTATTCGGTAATAAACGGCGGGTGCCCTGACACTATAAAAAATAAACGAACTAACCAGCGTCACCCGTAACACTTATACAGTGATCAGTGGTGAAAGGGTTAACTAGGGGGCAATCAGGGGGTTAAAACATTTATTAGGTAGTATATGGGGGTCCCTGACGCTATAAAACGCTGACGGCGAACCTAAATATTTATGTCCCTAACTAGCGTCACCAGTGACACTAATACAGCGATCAGAAAAATGATCGCTTAGCGACACTGGCGTCGGGGGGTGATCAAGGGGTTAAAACTTTATTAGGGGGGGTTAGGGGGGTACCCTAGACCTAAAAGGGGGCTAACCCTAACTGAACTAACACACTATCACAAACTGACACCAATGCAGTAATCAGAAAAAAAAACTGCTTGGTGTTTTGTGTGCCTGGCATGTTCTACTGTGTGTGTAGTGTTTGTGCACTCACATTGATGTCTTCTCTCCTCGGCGCCGGAATGGAAAATACCGAGCCGAGGAGAGATGACATCATTTCCTTTGCTGCTGTTTAGCATACAGCAGCAGAGGAAGAAGCTGATTGGCTGGGGGCGATCGCGAGGGGGGGGGCCACGAATGGATGGTCTCCCCCTCGCCTCTCATCGCTCCCAGTCACAAGCCGACCGCCTCGGGCACCGGGGGGGGTCCGATCGGACACCCCCTGCCCGCAGGAGGCAGATCACGTACAGGTGATAAACCTGCCTCTTTATCCACATCTATTCCTGCCATAGCCCCAACATCAGCCATTGAAGAGTCAGCTGAGTTATTTGACCACATCGTCAGCCACTTGCTTCTTGATGATGCCCAGCTATTACTGGATTCAGATGTTGGTTCTGAGGTTGAGGATAACAGGAACATGAGCCTAGAGAGAGGGAGGAACACTGGTAGACAAATTGGCATTCATGTTCCCCAAGCCACAGCGTATTGCCAAGTTGTCTCCAGTGGTAATGATGAAGATGGAGGAGATGGAGATGATGATGATAATGATGAGGTCACTGATGCGACTTGGGTGCCAGATAGAGCAGAGGAGGAAACTGAAGGTGAGACGGCACAACCCCAAGGAGGCTGACATCAAGAAAGAGTGGAGAGCAGCCACCCTCCCTATTCCATCACATTCTGCAGCTGTTATCCCCCGGCCCACTCGCCAAAGCTCAGCTATCTGGGCCCTTTTCAGCACATCTGCAGCAGATCGCACTGTTGCTATCTGCAAACCGTGTCTCGGGCACATCAAACGTGGCAAAAACACCAACCATATGCATATCATTGCAATTTTTTTTGCCTTTATCAAGAGCACCTCTATAGGGTTACGATGGGAAGGCGCCCCCGACACCCAAAGAGTAATATTTCTGCACCTGTTTGACAGGTGCATATCATTGCAAATTTTTACAGCCAGGCCAATTCTTGCTTACATCAAGAGCACCTCTATAGGGTTACGATGGGAAGGCGCCCCCGACACCCAAAGAGTAATATTTCTGCACCTGTTTGACAGGTGCATATCATTGCAAATTTTTACAGCCAGGCCAATTCTTGCTTACATCAAGAGCACCTCTATAGGGTTACGATGGGAAGGCGCCCCCGACACCCAAAGAGTAATATTTCTGCACCTGTTTGACAGGTGCATATCATTGCAATTTTTTACAGCCAGGCCAATTCTTGCTTACATCAATAGTACCTCTATAGGGTTATGGTGGGAAGGCGCCAACACCCAAAGACCAATTTTTACGCACCTGTTACTTCTATACAAAGTCAAAGTGACACCAGAATGTATCCAAAACATCTCTAATCTTGTTCCCAGTGCACTACATTGTGGCCTCATCATACACACTGGCTCCCCAGCTGTTGCTGAGCAACATAATGGCAGCTTGCAGGGAAAATTTCATTTTTTTTGGCTTTATAAATGCAACTATTGCTGCAGCAGATTCTAGACATACATGGTACAGAACTTTCACTTTAACCGCTTCAGCCCTGGAAGATTTGGCTGCTGAATGACCAAGCCATTTTTTGCGAATCGGCACTGCGTCGCTTTAACTGACAATTGTGCGGTTGTGCGGCGCTGCACCCAAACAAAATTGACGTCCTTTTTTCCCCACAAATAGAGCATTCTTTTGGTGGTATTTTATCATCTCTGCGTTTTGTTTTTTTTTGCGCTATAAACAAAAAAAGAGCGACAACTTTGAAAAAAAAAACAATATTTTGTACTTTTTGCTGTAATAAATATCCCTTTTTTTTTAAAAAAAGCTAACTTTTTCTCAGTTTAAGCCGATATGTATTCTTCCACAGATTTTTGGTAATAAAAATCGCAATAAGCGGATATTGATTGGTTTGCGCAAAAGTTATAGCGTCTACAAAATAGGGTATAGATTTATAGCATTTTTATGATTTTTATTTTTTTTACTAGTAATGGCGGCGATCTGCGATTTTTATTGGGACTGCGACATTATGGCTGACACATTGGACACTTTTGATACATTTTTGGGAAAATTGGCATTTAAATAGCGATCAGTGTTATAAAAATGCACTGATTACTGTAAAAATGTCACTGGCAGGGAAGGGGCTAACACTAGGGGGCGATCTAGGGGTTAACTGTGTTCCCTCTATGTGTTCTAACTAAAGGGGGATTGGACTGTCTAGGGGAGATAACAGATCGCTGTTCATACTTTGTATGAACACACGATCCTTCTCTTCTCCCCTCAGAGTACTAGGATCTGTGTGTTTACACACACGCAGATCCCGGTTCTCTGTGTGTAACGAGTGATCGTGGGATCGGCACTCGCATCGGCTCTGGGAGCGAGCAGCAGGGGTGTGCGCCCCTAGTGGCCACAGGGCGAAGCGACGTAAGATAACGTAGTTTTGCCCAGCCATGCCATTCTGCCGCAGTAAAACTGTTGCGGCTGGTCGGCAAGTGGTTAAAAATCAAAAAAAAAAAAAAAAAAAATCACTGCTCATTTAAAAATTACGTTTTTCACAAACTTTTTTTTTTATTGATACATGTCCCCCAGGGCAGGACCTGGACCCCTGTAACCATTGTATGCCCAATTATTGCATATAAACCTTCAAAATAGGCACTTTTAATTCTCGACGTTCGGGTCCCATTGATTCTAATGGTATTCGTTATTCGGGTCCGAACTTTTGCGGTGTCCGAAAGTTCTGGTACAAACTGAACAGGGGTCTGTTCGGCCCATCCCTACTTACAGGTATGCCTATAATAAAGCTTACCTGTAGATACAAGGAATATCTCCTAAAGTTGCACCGTTTAGGAGATATTCTTTGTTTCTGCAGCTGGAAACGTCACAAGTGCATGCTGCATAAAAGCACGTGCATAAGATCCTCAAAAAATATATAGACACAGAAAATGGCAAATATAAATGTAAAATTCCCTAAAACAAAAGTGCATAATTAAATATACATGATGTCAAGCGTCTGTGGTAGTGAGCCCCTGTAGATCACCATCTCGGGGTTCCCCAGGGCGTGGAGTCTAAGCCCCAGCCTGCTTCCTCACCAGAGCCTCTGATGGTGGGGATGGACTTGCAGCAAGCTGTAACCAAGTTGCGGCCCCCAGTTACGACCAGCTGAGGATACAGAGGCCACTACCGTGTGCAGAGTACAAACAGCAAGAGACAATGGAAATCCAGGAGACAAGCTGAGGTCAGGATGGGCAGCAAACAAGTACAGATGGTAAACATAGACAGGGTCAGTACACGGGTAGTCAGGCACAGGTTACACAAGTAACAAGCGTGAAGTTGCTCAGGCAATGTAGGCTACACTGAGCATGTCTAATATAGGAAAACAAACTAGAAGGTGGGCCAGGAAGTGATGAAAGGGAAGGAAATAAAAGCCCACAGAATAGCAGGTGATGCCCAGAGGTGAGCACAGCCAAACCCCATATGTGAAAGGGATCTGGGAAGAGAAAGCACTGCAGCAAGGAGGTACGAATACACAAGTAGGAAATAGCATGTTAACTGGTGACACATGAAAACCTCAAGGAATGGCTAAATTTAACATCAGCCTCATATAAGCAGAGGTAGAAATGATCCCAAAATCAGAGAAAGTCCTTCAGAGGGTCATTATACAGTAGATGTGCAACAAGGAGAAACTTGAAAGACCTCCAGATCACAAAAGAGAGCTTATGATCTACCACACTACCCAGCTGCAGCAGGCAGGGGGCTTACCAGAAATTTATGACTGCTAATGCATAATGATCAACACATGGTTGATAATGGACCTCTCACAGCCCCACAGAATTCCTTCACTCCAAATGACAGCCTTATAGCCTTATTGGATAACCTCATGGACTCCCAATAAAAGGACACCCACTCATGGCAGGGTCATGTACTGCAAGTACACGAAACATCATGCATAAGGAAAAAAACTGAATGCTCACCATATGAACACCAAAGCTTTTAATTGAGCAATTGCACTTACAGAATCTAGCATGTACAGAGCATATAAAGTTTACTGGGAAAAAATCCCAAATTGCAGTTTCCAAGATGGCTGTGAGTGCTTCGCGCATGTTTGGTGTGTTTGTATGTCCTGGCTCCGCCCTGCACGTTTCATCATATATACTGTAGATCAGTGCCCAACCACAATAATTCACTGCACCGACATCTATTGCACAAATGGCTGACTATGTAAATTTGGCTGTTGTGGCAGTGTGGTACCCCACCAGGGTGATATTGACGCAGGATTCTCAATGAGGTAGGTTGAGGGGCACCAGGGGATTTGCTTAATTGGGAGGAAACTGGCTTTTCAGTTTCCTCATTGTTTAGAAAAGTCCATGTTGGGACCTGGAGCCCGGAGATTTCTTAGAGCCCTTTCACACTGGGGCGGTTTGCAGGCGCTATTGCGCTAATAATAGTGCCTGCAAACCGACCCGAAAGTGCCGCTGCTTTCATTCCAGTGTGAAAGCCCAGAGGAGCGGTGCGCTGGCAGGACGGTAAAAAAAGTCCTGCTAGCAGCATCTTCCGATCGGTGAAGGAGCGGAGTACCGCTCCTTTACCGCTTCTGCCCATTGAAATCAATGGGACGGTGCGGCTATACCGCCGGCAAAGCGCCTCTGCAGAGGCGCTTTGCGGTGGTTTTTAACCATTTCTCAGCCGCTAGCGCGGGGGGGGTAAAACCGCCCCGCTAGCGGCCGCATACCGACGGTAAAGCGCCGCGTACAATAGTGGCGCTTTACCGCCGACGCCGCCCCCGCCCCAGTGTGAAAGGGCGCTTAGCGATCTGGGTGGGGTGAAGTCTCCAGTCCTGGGTTCAGATTTTCAGAACTGCCAACACACTAATTGGTCAGGTGTGTGTTGGTCTTTTTGTAGACACCTAACCATGGTTCTGGGCTCCAACCTCCTTAGGAGTCCATGCATGCAAGTGAGAAGCCAAAGGATGCATATGTGCACTGAGAAATCAAGACACCCAAGCCTGAGGGTAAGGGGTAAGGGGCTGATATCTATGAATATGAAAAGAGTGTTGGCAAGAAAATGGTCTGTGGGAGACAGACAAGGGCCTAAAGTGAAAGGTCACAGCGGCATAGGGTGACCACATTTCCAAACTGCCATTCAGGGACAATTTTGCCAAGGACCGGGGGGGGGGGGTTTAATGTAGTTTCGGGATTTCGGCGGCGAGTGATTTGTCAGGTGAATGGCTGGTTTTAGCACTTATATCATCCCAACACCATGCAATGTATTTCTATTATTACATTGTAATAATAGACTCCCCTCCCTTAGTACAGACCCCCCTCCCTCAGTATGGAACCCCTCTCTACTAACTGTAGACCCCCTCCCTCAGTCCGGCCCCCTCTCCACTAAGTATAAGCCCCCTCCCTCAGTACGGACCCCCCCCCACTAACTATAGGCCCCCTCCCTCAGTACGGACCCCCCCACTAACTATAGACCCCCTCCCTCAGTACAGACCCCCCACTAACTATAGACCCCCTCCCTCAGTACGGACCCCCCTCTCCACTAAGTATATACCCCCTCTTTCAGTACAGACTCCACCACCAACTATAGGCCCCCTCCCTCAGTACGGACCCCCCACTAACTATAGACCCCCTCCCTCTGTACGAACCCCCCTCTCCACTAAGTATATACCCCCTCCTTCAGTACAGACTCCTCCACTAACTATAGGCCCCCTGCCTCAGTACGGACCCCCCCACTAACTATAGACCCCCTCCCTCAGTACGGACCCCCCACTAACTATAGACGCCCTCCCTCAGTACAGACCCCCCTCTCCACTAAGTATAGGCCCCTTCCTTCAGTAAAGACTCCCCCACTAACTATAAACCCCCTCCCTCAGTACGGACCCCCCTCCACTAACTATAGGCCCCCTCCCTCAGTATGGACCCCCCACTAACTATAGACCCCCTCCCTCAGTATGAACCCCCCTCTCCACTAAGTATATACCCCCTCAGTAAAGACCCCCCCAAGTATAGATTCCCTTCCCTCAGTACAGACTCGCCCCCTCAGTATAGACCCCCCCTACTGAATACAGACCCCTTCTCCATCAGTATAGACCCCCCTGACTAAGTATAGACCCCCCCTCCCTCATTATAGACCCCACTAAGTAGAGAACCCCCCACAGTACAGACCCCCCCTTCCATTTGTGCTAGTGGAAAGGTGGGTGTCAGAAACGTCAATATCACGTGTATAAAACTGCGCTTTAGGACAGGCCTATATGGCAAAAAGACAGGTTGCTGCCTCCCTTACGCAGAGCACTCACGGTGGGTGCCCTGCTACTCATACATAAACTATCAAAAATATGGGTATAATTGGCGCTACCTGGAAAACCTGAATGCTAGGCATGTACAGGAAAAAACTTTTGAACTGGTTTTGTATTATTACGATCTTGCACATCAATGCACATATCCCCTCAGTCAATATATGAAGGAGTGATATCTCAATAGCAAATGACTAAAAAGGAGTAAGAGGCATCCTAAAATCCCTTCACCATAGAATTTTTTACATGTAGGGATAAGGTTTGTTATATAAGTGTGACCATACTGATATAATAGCTGAGTTAGTGCAATATTAATGGGACCAATTCCACTGTATGTATATCGATATGCACTATACTGGCTATATATAGGCAGCCAGCCAGTATACTATAAGCTATACCTCAATTGGTGCAGTACTAAAAAATGTAACATGTACTTCAATACATCACCATACATAAGCATCTGCATCAACCGCAAGGATTGTATGCATCAAGGGGTGAAAATTGCTCAGAAAACACTAACATTTCATATACTGAAAACTGGATCAGACTGCATTAACCACAAACCATATATGCGTCAAATTTGAAATGGAAATCGCATACAAGCATTACAGTTCATAAATTGAGGCCTGGACCTAGTATGTACTTCAGCAGTTAAGTCACAGTAGAGTGTAAAAGTCCCATAGAATTATCACTATATCAGGTCAGGAACTCCCAGGGGTGACTTTGGTGCAGAGAATGTTGCCAGGTGACTTTTGTGCTCCCCCTTCTGATTTCCTACTCACCGACTCCTGGAACCCCTGCAGGGGTAGTACGCCTGTAGTGTTTTTAGGTGGGACTCTCCGCTCCCTGTTTTCTGCGATGGATGCCTCCGGTGTATCCAGATTGGTGGAGGTATTGTAATACCCTCATGCATCAAAAAATATAAAGAGCTTCCATAGCGTGATAAAGTAAAAAACCTTTTATTTTCCTTAAAACATGTATTAAACAAAAAAAGCCCAAAGACTTATGTATTCCTACCCAGTTATGCACTGAGATAGAATAACAACAGTTCCCGACAGGTGAACAAATTAAAGTCACTATATCCAGAGCGTGTATCGAGATGGGGGGTATGACAGCTGGACGCTGCACCTGCGTTCCGCCCACTCGTATGCCCGAAAGTGACGTAAAGAGCGTGGTTCCGTCGTGCGCGCTTCGTCACATGACGTCTTCAGCGATAACCTCTTCATTATCACCTGCCACATCTGACCCAAATCTGCCCGTGATCATCTGCCACATCCCAGTGATCAACATCTGTAACACATCGGTCTGTTATAATCTGTGCATATCTGTCCACATGGCTAAGAGCCTGCAGCGCCTATGATGGACGTCCCACTGGTCCAATGGCGGGTACGTGGGATGTGCGACGTCCATCATAGGCGCTGCAGGCTCAAAGGCTCCAGAAGGGGGGACCTGCTATGTGACTTGGCACTCGGCGGCGCTCAGGATCAGATCGGTCCCCGCTTGGCAAGGCGCTCGGGGCTAACAATACAATTGTGCATGCCTGAGACCCGGGGCTTTTCAGGGACCCATTCGGGGCCCCAGCCCCCCCTCCCGACGCCACTGCTCCAGAGTATGTCCGACAAGAGTAGCGGGGAACTCTCTCCGTCAGACTCGGATAGCGACTATGAGCCAGTGGAAAGCAGTGGCTCTGAAATGGAAACTGAGGAGGCTAGAATCCTAACAAAGAGGCTCAGGAGATATGAGCAGGCGCAGGCATCCACCAGCAGCACAGCACTTCAGGATAATATGCAGGCATCCACCAGCAGCACAGCACTCCAGGATAGGCAGACATCCACCAGCAGTTCTGCAATCTTCCTAGAGGATAGGCCAGGTGCTAGCAACAGGACGTCCCATCCACAACGAGGCAGGGCCCATACTAGCCTCCCAGATGTTCTACTGTATTCAACATGGCTGCCCGATACGTCAGTAGAACCTCTACAGCCCAGCCAGGCCCTCAGATACAGATGGAAAATGTAACCCCAATTTATTTATCTCACTTATTTTTTACCGATAATCTCCTAAATTACATCGTGGAGCAGTGTAATCTATACTAGAGGTCGACTGATATGGGTTTTTCTCTGGCTGATGCCGATATTTAGAAATTGTGTTGGCCGATGGCCGATATGTGATGCCGATTTTTTGGGGCCGATAAATTAGGCCGATTTTTTTTTTTTCTTTTTTTTTTTTTCCCCCTTCATCTCATAAAATTTAACAGTTAGACCCCTTTCACACTGGGGCGTTTTTCAGGCGCTTTTGGGCTAAAAATAGCGCTTGTAAAGTGCCTGTAAAATGGCTCCCCTGCAGTCTCAGTGTGAAAGCCTGAGTGCTTTCACACTGGGGCGATGCGCTGGCAGGATGTTAAAAAAAGTCCTGCAAGCAGCATCTTTGGAGCGGTGTATACCACCACTCCTGCCCATTAAATTGAATGCGCACCGCTGCCAAAGCGCCTGCAAAGCGTTTCGGCAGCGGCGCTTCAGGGGCGCATTTAACCCTTTCCTCGGCTGCTAGCTGGGTTATAAGCGCCCCGCTAGCAGCCGAATAGTGCCGCTAAAATGACGGTAAAGCGCCGCTAAAAAGTAGCAGCGTTTTACCGTCTACGCATGCCCGCTGCAGTGTGAAAGCAACCTTAAGTGATACAGAAAATTTTTTACATTTAAACATTTATTAAACAAAACAAACCTCCAATCAGTTCACTTGTATGTATAATTTAGATAAAAAATTAAAAAAACTATATCTTAAAAATAAATACACAAAAACAGGTAATCAAAACTTTTGGACGAAAAAAAAATGGGCTAACTTTACTGCTTAGTTTTTTTAAAAAATTTATTAGTGTATTTTAAAAAAAAAAAAAAATTGTGTTTGAAAGACCGCTGCGCAAATACGGTGTGACATAAAATATTGCAACAACCGCTATTTTATTGCCTAGGGTCTCTGCTAAAAAAATATATATATATAATGTTTGGGGGTTCTAAGCGATTTTCTAGCAGAAAATACAGGATTTTTACTTGTAAGCAACAAATGTCAGAAAAGATTTAGTCTTTAAATGGTTAAACTGAGAGCTTCTACACACTGAGTTTAGTTCATTCATAAGTGTAAACATTGTATCACTTCAGGTTCTTTTTATCAGATTTGGCAGGCTGCCCAGAGAGGGGAGAAGTCGCTTCACAGAAGTTTTCAGGCAACTTGTATTGACTTCTATTACAGAAGTCATTTGCAAGTCGCGCTGAAGTTATATCGGCCTTTTTTATCAGCACAATCGGCCAATGCCGATTAAAGCGGGGGTCCACCTATCTATCGTTTTTTTTTTTTTGAGTTCATTCACAAACTTTTCTTCTCAGCATTACATACTCACATATTGTGTGTAATATGTCCGCCTGTGTCAGATTTCGTCGGAAAGAATAACATATTATTCACTGCAGGCGGTTTCCATCTTCATTGTGGGCATTTGAAGCCCACAAGCATTTATTTCCTGGATGTGGTGAATGCTGTCCTCCCAGCATTCACCGCTCGTTCCCGCACATGCTCAGTGGCATCCTGGGAAGCCTGAGACTAGCTCCCAGGAGTCTGGGAGAGGCTATAAACACGCCTACTCCCACGGGAGGAGAACCAGGAAGTGCAAAGAAGAATAGAAAAATAAAAAGGTAATTACGGCGATTTAAATTTTTTTAAACGGCATGTCAGCATCTAGGCAAGGAAGAGAATACATACAGATATTGTTCAAAATTTGGGTGGTACCCCGCTTTAAGTAAAAAACACCAAATATCGGCCGATATATCGGTCGACCTCTAATCTATACGCCAGCAAACATATAGCCAACAATCCAAATTTTTCATATGCCCCCTCTTTTGTTTGGAAACCCCTCACCGTGGAAGAATTTTTTAAATTTTCCTTAGTCTGACCCTCAACATGGGGCTGACAAAAAAAACAGAGTTGGGTACCTGGTAACTCTTTTTCTAAGAAGTCTTCCAGGGCAGCATCCGAGAGATAGGCTCCTCCTCCCTAAAACAGGAAACACATTAGTCCACCATTATAAATTTCACAGTCTTACCTGTGTGCCTCAGTTATGTTAAAGCACCGAAGGAATTCCCTGTAAGCTGCAAGCTCCCCCGCTGTACCTGGTTTTTGTCATTTCAAGGGTGGGAACTAGTACTGCCCTGGAAGACTTCTTAGAAAAAGAGTTACCAGGTACCTAACTCTGTTTTCTCGAATCGTCTTCCAGGGCAGCCTCCGAGAGGATGTATCAAGCAATACTTACTAGGGTGGGGTTAGAGACTGGAGCACTTTGCGACCAAATGCTTGGTCTTGGTCAGACAGCTGGTCTATCCGGTAGTGCTTTGCGAAAGTACTGAAGCTCGACCATGTCGCTGCCCTGCAGATCTGCTCCGGAGTTGCCCCTGCTTTCTCTGCGGCCGAGGTTGCCCAGGCTCTAGTTGTGTGCGCTCTGATTTCACTAGGTGGAGTGAGATTCTGTGCCTTGTAGGTAATCTGTATGGCCATCCTTATCCATCTGCTGATGGTACTTTTTGAAGCTTGTTTCCCTCTGTTGATTCCTGCATAGAGGACGAAGAGGGAGGTTGTTCTACGCTATTCCTTTGTTCTTTCGAGATACGTTATGAGCGTGTTCCTTACATCTAGTTTGCTGTAAATGTCCCTTTTCCTACTATCCATGGTTGTTGGAAGTGAGGGTATGACGATGTTTTGGGTTCTGTGGAATGTAGAAGAGACCTTGGGTAGAAAGGCTGAATCTGGAGAGAGAATTATCTTGTCCAGATGTATTAGACAGTATGGTTCTATTGTTGACAGAGCTTGGATTTCACTCACTCTTCTGGCAGATACTAGGGCCAGAAGGAGTGCAGTTTTTAGCGTGAGGTTTTTGTCTGAGCTGTCCTCGATAGGTTCAAACGGAGGGGAAAGAAAGCCCTTAAGTACCGTGCCCATGTCCCAGGGGGGAGTTCTGTACATTTTGGCTGGTTTGGATCTTTTAAGTGCTATGAGGAATCGTCTTATCAGCGGGTCCTCCGCTAGTCTAGTATCCATGACCGAGGAAAGTGCTGCCACTTGTACTTTCAGGGTACTAGGTGATATGTTTTTGTCTGCACCATCTTGTAGGAAGTCCAAAACTATTGGAATTATTCCACAGTTGGAGGTTGGGCTGTCTTTGTACCAAAAAACAAATTTTTTCCTTATTTTCTCATAGATAGCTTTCGTTACAGGCCTTTCTTCTGGAGTTTTACCCTCTCAGTAACCAAGCCGAGAGCTTTAGGATTTTGTGGTTCGGGTGGTTGACTGGGCCTTGTGACAGTAGATCCGGGCGTTCCGTCAGTGTCAGCTGAGGTTGTATGCTGAGGTTTTTCAAGTGACTGAACCATGCTCTCTGGGGCCAGTGTGGTGCTATTAGTATCACCGTTGTTTTCTCTGCCTTGATTTTTTGGATTACTTTTGGGATTATGGCAGTTGGAGGGAATGCATAGCACAGATGCCATTTCCAGTTTTGGTTGAAAGCATCCACCCCGCTGTTGCCATCTGTAGGGTCCAGGGATAAAAATATCGGAGATTTTGCATTTGCCCTGGAAGCGAATAGGTCTACTTCGGGTATTCCCCACTTTTGGGTGATTTGAGTGAAGGTTGTTTGGTTTAGTGACCATTCCGTTTGTTTTATCGTTTTCTGGCTCAGGAAATCTGCCAATGTATTGTCTGTTCCTTTCAGATGAATACCGGATATTGATCTGATGCTCGCTTCTGCCCATAGTAGGATTGATTGTGTCAGTCTCATCAATTTTTGGGATTTTGTACCACCTTGTCTGTTTAGGTATGCGACGGTCGTGGCGTTGTCTGATTGTATTTTTACATCTCTCCCCTGTAATGCTGGCTTGAAGGCTTTTAGCGCTTCCCCCACAGCTTTCAGCTCTCTCAAGTTTGAGGAGGCTTGTGACCATTTGGATGTCCATTTCCCTTGTGAGTACAGCCCTTCCATGTGGGCTCCCCATCCTAGGGCGCTTGCATCGGTGGTGATCCTGACTGGATTGACTTGAGCCCATCTGCGCCCCTCGATGACCCGAAGTGGGTTAAGCCACCAGTAGAGTGTTTGTTTGACTGTGGCTGGGACGGAAATGGACTTGTCTAGGGATGCTTGCCTGCCATCCCACTGGGACAGAATGTAGTTCTGTAAGGGTTGCATGTGAATTTGTGCCCAGGTAATGGCTGGAATGGAAGACGTCATCAGTCCTAGTATGGACATTCTGTGCCTGATTGTTGTGGAATGATTCCTTAGCAGGGAGGTAATTGCTTGTGTAATTTTTTCGTCCTTTTCCTTTGTTAGGAAAATTTTTGACAGTCTGGAGTCCAGCACATATCCCAAGTATACCACTCTCTGGCTTGGGGTCATTTGAGATTTTTCTGCGTTTACTAACCATCCCAGGTTTTGCAGATAGGTCATACTTGTGCGCAGGTTGTTTTCTAAGATTACTGCTGAGTCCGCAAAGAACAGTAGGTCGTCTAAGTATGGTATTATTCCAATGCCCTGCTGTCTTAGACCTTTTAGTGCTTCCGCCATTATTTCTGAGAATATTCTTGGTGCCGAAGAGATTCCGAAGAGGAGAGCTGTGTACTGTAGGTGCAGAGTAGCTGCTGGCCCCTGAATTGCGAACCTTAGGAACTTTTGGTGATTCTCCCTTATGGGAACATGTAGGTAGGCATCCTGTAAATCTAGTGTTGCCATGAATGTCTCCCGCGGTAAGATGTTCCTGATCGAATAGATAGATTCCATTCTGAATCTCTTGTATTTTATCCCTCGGTTGAGTGGTTTGAGGTTTAGTATCAGCCTTAGTTTGCCTGATGGTTTTCTTTTTGCGAAGATGTGTGAGTAGAAGCCCTTTTGTTCCTCCTCTTGAGGAACGTGACGAATCACCTTCTGATCCAGTAGTTTCTGCAGGGATTCTAAAAACACTTTTGCTTGATCGCTGTCCTTTGGTAGCATGGTCGCTAAGTATTTGGTTGGGGGGCGGGTGGAGAATTCTATTGCGTAACCGTCCGCTATGGTGCGCAGAAGCATCTGCTAAGAAAACTGCCGCTCTAGTTAGTGTGGGGATGGTTTTTATTAGTTCTTCCCTGGGCGTGTCGTTTTCCAGTAGTTCTTGCAGCTAGGTTAACCAGATTAGCAAGGTTCGGGCTGTGCAGGTGGAAGCAATAGCCAGATTTAGGTTTGCCGCCCCTGCTTCCCATGCCCTTTTCAGGAGGGCTTCTATTTTCTTATCCATGGGGTCGCTTAGGGTACCTGCGTCGTCAAATGCCAAGTCAGATTTGTTCGTAATTTTTGCCAGAGAGGCATCCACCTTGGGGCATTTAGCCCAGGTTTTGATGTCTGCTTCCGCAAATGGGTATCTGCGTTTGATTGTGGCGGGTATAAAAAGTTTTTTCTCTGGGTCTTCCCATTCTTTTTTGACTATGTCTTTAAGGGATTGGTGTACAGGGAACGTTCTTTGCTTCTTGGGCTGTAGCCCCTTGTACATCCTGTCATGTATAGTGAGTTCTGCGGTTTTCTGTTCTTTAATGCCTAGAGTGTCAGTGATGGCTTTAAGAAGACTGTCTGTATCCTCTGAGGGAAACAGGTTGCAGTCTGTAGTGTCATCTTCCTCCTCTGAGTCTGAACAGATACCGTCTTCTGATTCAGATTGCTCGGATTCATCTGAATCCACCTCTTCTGCCTGTACCTTGTTATCTCTCGGAATGTGTGTTCCGCTGGTAGATGGGATACTGGCCTGAGCGACACTTGATGGAGTTTCTAATTTTTCAATAGCTGAGCGTAGTGGCGCCATGGTGCTCTGAATTTCTTTCTTAAAAGAATTGAGCAGGTCTTTCAAAAATCCCTGTGATTCTTTGGCCACCATATTGTCTATGCATTTCTGACACAGGGGCTTTGTGAACAAAAATCCCAGTGAGACAGGTGGTCAAAGACTGCCTGTAGGTAGGCAGTCTTGTAGAGAGGTTAAGACAGAGATAATTCAAGAGTATTCTGGCTTACCTTGGAGCTGTCCTGACTTGCAGGATCTGCAGGGCTGGGTGGGGAAGCGTCAGACATGATCAGCCACCAGGATCCTCTGCTTAGAGGGCCTTTTTAACTGCTTCCTGCATAAGCTCCGGCCCCGCCCCCGGCTGACCCCGAGCAGGTTGGTGGACACACCTGCACATGCCGCTGCATTGTAGTAAACCCATGATACTGGCATTAAAAATTGTATTTGTATATTAATTTTTGTTATTATTTTTCTTTCTTTTTTTATTTTTAAAAAAATTCCCGCCCCTGGGTGTCCTGTGCGTCCCGCTCTATCTCCTCCTGCAGATAGGCTATGGGAAAAATGGCCGCCACCCGGAAGCGGAACCTCCTCCCGGCGCCCCCAGGCTCCATGTAGCGGCCTGTGTGGCGGCGAGGACGCCGCTGCGCCGCCCGGAGAGCGGGTGCCGGATCAGTTGCCTTGGGGTATCGGCCGCGGCCACCAGGGACCTGGATGGAAGGTAAAAACCCCCCTACCTGATCCTCTGTCACTGCGATGGCGAGGGGGGGGCGGCCATCTAGTGCATCTGATGTATCCCCCCTGGCGGGCCCCAGTTTTCCCAGAAAGCCAGTGAGGGGGGTGCTTGTTGAAACAAACACAGAACCTAGAGCAGCGGCATGGGGGGGGATGACAGAGTCCTCCTGCAGCCTGGGGGGATGATTGCAGACCCCTCAGTAGGGGCAAAATCTCAGGCTTGAGCAAAGTTGCTCAGTGCTGCGCCTGCTCGCCCTCCCAAGGCCCATTGGGCTGTATGGGATGCTGGCAGGGGTCTCCTGCAACAAGCACAGAGACAAGTGAAAAAATAACAAACGTTTTGCAGCTCCTGTGGGTCCGGAGGAAACACAAAACAACTGAGGCACACAGGTAAGACTGTGAAATTTATAATGGTGGACTAATGTGTTTCCTGTTTTAGGGAGGAGGAGCCTATCTCTCGGATGCTGCCCTGGAAGACGATTCGAGAAAATGAACTCCATGCCTAATGGTCTACCCAACCTATCCACCACATGCTAGTCTAATCGTCTTTGATGCCCAGAACCCGTTACGAGATGATAATGAGGTTTTTACATTTCAACAACAATGCCCAATGCCTCCCTCAAAATCATCCCGATTATGATAAATTCTTAAAAATTCGGCCCCTAATCAATTTTTTTTGCTCCAGCTTCAGGCAGCTGATTACCCCTTATATAAATATTTGTGTAGATGAATCCCTAGTACACTTCACCGGAAGACTTGGCATAAAGCAATACCTCCCCAGTAAAAGAGCCAGACGTGAGGTAAAATTTTATAAGGCATGTGACAGGGCCAAGGGTTACACATATGAATGAATCATTTATGAGAGAAAAGACAGACAGCTAAACCCCCCTGGTTGCCCTACATACATGGGAACAAGTAGCAAAATTGTCTGACAGCTGATCGAACCATTGCTTGGGAAAGGTTACCACCTATATGTAGACATTTCTACACGAGTCTCCCACTTTTCCGCCATCTGTACTGAAAGAAGACTGTGGCCTGTGGGTCAGCACGGACCAACCGCAAGGGCTTCCCACAGGGATTGGTTACCAAGAAATTGAAAGAAAAAAGCAAAAAAGAGGGGTGCCCCAGAGATTTTATGGGCTAGCGGTGTAGTCAGATACAAAAATAAAGAGCACAGATACAAAACTACAAAAATGTATTAATGGACAGAATTTAATTTTACATACAGTAATAATAAAACTAGGGATGCACCAATGCCATTTTTTTTACAATGAGTACAAGTACCGATACTTTTTTTAATACTCGCCGATACCAATTGCCGATACCTACCGAAACTGTGTTGTTTTAACAGCTGTCAGCAATGAAAAGTTATTTACAAATGAAATAGATTTTTTTTTTAATTTAGCGTTTTTTCAATGTGAAATGTGTAAATATATGTTAATATATATGTGTAAAAATATTCACTAACAAAGCAAACAAAAGTTTTAATTGTTTATCGTTTATAAAATAGACGTGAACAAAAGAAAAAAAAAGCAGGAAAATAATTAAATGGAGGAGAATAGGGAGTTAATTAAGGCTGATTAGAGGAAATTAGGTGTTTATAAGGGGTTAAACAGAGGAACATTTGTTCATCATTTTGATCTGCAGATGAAGAAACAGAAATATACAAAAAGAAACCATGTTTCTTTTTATTTTAGTGTTTCAGGGCTGAGCAATGTTATTAATAAACACTGCGGCTGCTTTTTTTTTATACAAATAATCAGTATCGGCACCGATACCAATACCCAGGGCTTTTTTTCAGTGGGAATGTGGGGGAGCGCAGTTCCGGCACCTTCAGCACTGAATGTATGTAATAGCAAGGTGTTCTGGGGTGTGCTGGAGAGTTTATTGATGCTGGCTGCTAGCAGATTTATTGTCACTGGTGGGGATCTGTTTTTGTGTGAGGGTATAATTTTTCTGGTGGGGGATCTATTGTTGCTGGCTGCTGGAGGGTCTATTGATGCTGGTCGCTGGGAGATCTGTTGTTGCTGCTGGAGGTCCAATGTGGGTGGTATTTTGTTGTTGGTGGTCCATTGTTGTTGTGTGTTTGTGGGGGCAAGGTCTACTGTTGTGTAGCAGAACTTTTTTTGCTGGGATGGGGTCTATTGGTGCTGGGGGGACCTATTGTTGTTGCGTGAGGAATCTATTGTTGCTGGGGTGAGGTCCATTGGTGCTGGGGAAGTCATTTGTTGTGTGAGGGATCTATTGTTGCTGGGGTGGGGTCTACTGGGATCTATTGTTGCTGGCTCCAGGGGATCTATTTTACTGCTTTTCTGATTATTAGGCAAGAACAAATTCCATACAAATTATTTAGCACCACAAAATGATACTTGGGGTAGTACTGGGAGGTGGGTAAGGGGACGGTGTCAGTGGAGGGTAGGTCGCAGAAACAAGGTAGAACTCAGAAGGGGGGAGTTCCTGCACCTATTCTCTGAGAAAAAAAGCCCTGCCGATACCGATACTAGTATCGGTGCAACCCTAATTAAAACCAAAACCAATGGTCATGTTATAACAATATACAGCTAAAAACTGAATGAGATGGCTGGTCTCATAGTGGGAGGCGAAACAATCATATGGAGATTCAGAGATCCCAACATGTTTCAGAATTGATTCCTTCTTCAGGGAATCATTTAGTGCAGGCTGTAATGTCTAACAGCAAAAATAGAGATATATTAGAACTGAAGTTCATTATGTCTAAATGTATTTAACATGGTAAAAAGTAAGAAATTAAAAATCAAAAAAAAATACTAAAAAAGTGTAATGGGCAGCAATCTAAACGAACAGCATGGGGGACATAGGAGGGCAGGCAATCATAATTCCGAAAATACTTACAAAAGGACCATCATAAGCAACGTGCATTACACATCAGGTTCCACTTGTGATGGGGTCTGCGTCTCAGTTTTCAGTCATCGCATAAGTCAGTCACATGGAACAACACTCCATATTAAGGATTAGGGATGAGCTTCGTGTTCGAGTCGAACCCATGTTCGACTCGAACATCGGCTGTTCGAGCGTTCGCCGAATTGCGAACGATATGGGCCGTTCGCGCCAAATTCGCGTGGCGCGTCACGGCCCATAATTCACTGCGGCATCGCAGTGCATTGCTGGCTGATGATTGGCCAAGCATGCACTATGACCCGCATGCTTGGCCAATCACAGCGCCGCCTGAACAGAGAGCCGTAATTGGCCAAAGCCAAGGAGGCTTTGGCCAATTATGGCTCAGGGGATTTAGTACACGCCCCACACTATATAAGGCCGCCTGCACGGCGGCCCTGTGTAGTGTGTGTTCCGGTGTGCTGAGAGATAGAGAGAGAGAGACAGTGTCATTTCATTTGAGTTAGATAGATTAGGCAGAACAGTCAGTCAGTTAGCTGCACTTACAGTGTATTGTGTATATATTCATCCCAGGTGTTGCATATATATATATACACTGTATTCAGTTTAGCTAGATCCGTTCCTGTTATCTTCTAGACTATTTACATTTAGTGCAGTGCGTCCTGCTCACAGTGTTCAGCTAGATCCGTTCCTGTTATCCTCTAGACTATTTACATTTAGTGCAGTGCGTCCTGCTCACAGTGTTCAGCTAGATCCGTTCCTGTTATCTTCTAGACTATTTACATTTAGTGCAGTGCGTCCTGCTCACAGTGTTCAGCTAGATCCGTTCCTGTTATCTTCTAGACTATTTACATTTAGTGCAGTGCGTCCTGCTCACAGTGTTCAGCTAGATCCGTTCCTGTTATCTTCTAGACTATTTACATTTAGTGCAGTGCGTCCTGCTCACAGTGTTCAGTTAGATCCGTTCCTGTTATCTTCCTACTGACAGGCAGGCTTGTCTGGTTACAGTATATAAAGCTACCTGAAGAAAATTACTGGTGTTCTGTTTGATCCTATTAGTACCACGGTCAGGCAGCTAGACTATTTACATTTAGTACAGTGCGTCCTGCTCACAGTGTTCAGCTAGATCCGTTCCTGTTATCTTCCTACTGACAGGCAGGCTTGTCTGGTTACAGTATATAAAGCTACCTGAAGAAAATTACTGGTGTTCTATTTGATCCTATTAGTACCATGGTCAGGCAGCTAGACTATTTACATTTAGTACAGTGCGTCCTGCTCACAGTGTTCAGCTAGATCCGTTCCTGTTATCTTCCTACTGACAGGCAGGCTTGTCTGGTTACAGTATATAAAGCTACCTGAAGAAAATTACTGGTGTTCTATTTGATCCTATTAGTACCACGGTCAGGCAGCTAGACTATTTACATTTAGTACAGTGCGTCCTGCTCACAGTGTTCAGCTAGATCCGTTCCTGTTATCTTCCTACTGACAGGCAGGCTTGTCTGGTTACAGTATATAAAGCTACCTGAAGAAAATTACTGGTGTTCTATCCCAGCTTAGTGCAGCTACAGGCCATTAGTATGTCTGGAAGGCCAAGAAGGAGAGGCAGACAGTCACAAGCCAATAAGAGAGGGCAAGCAGGCTCCGTGTCTAGTGCTGGTCGTGGAGACGGTGCATCCTCATCAGCACGTGGCCATGGGACACGCTTGGCCTTTTTTTCGGCAGCTGGCCGTGTTGAGCCGCAACATGCGGAAGACTTGGTCGAGTGGATGACCAAGCCGTCCTCATCCTCCTCATCCTCTCTCACCCATGCCCAGGGTGCTTTGTCTGGCAAAGCAGCAGCCTCTTCCCTCAGCTCAATGTCATCAGTGACTCCTTCCCTAGCTCCACCATGTCCTCCTGAGGAGTCCCTCGAACTGTTTGACCACAGTGTTGGGTACATGCTCCAGGAGGATGCCCAGCGTTTGGAAGGCTCTGATGATGATACTGAGCTCGATGAAGGCAGTAACATGAGCACGGACAGAGGGGGTGCCCAAGAAGGACAGCAATCTGGCAGTCATGCTCCCCCTGCTGCAGCATACTGCCAGGTTTGCTCCAGTGATGAGGAGGGAGGGGATGATGAGGTCACTGACTCAACGTGGGTGCCTGATAGGAGAGAGGAGGAGGAGGAGGAGGAGGCGGCACATCACCAACGAGGCAGGATGCCCTCCAGGGGCCAGCCTAAGGGCAGCACATTGACTGCATCACACCCCAAAGCTCCACATGTGCAGGGCGCTGCAGTCTCTGCGCGTTATTCAAAAAGTTCTTTGGTGTGGGCCTTTTTTGAGACGAGTGCATCAGATCGCACCGCTGCTATTTGCAACATATGTCTCAAGCGTATCTCACGTGGCCAAAACATCTCCCGCTTGGGTACCACATGCTTGACCAGACATATGTTGACCTGCCATGCAGTTCGTTGGCAAGCGTATCTAAAAGACCCACACCAAAGAACAAAGAGGATCTCTCCTTGCTCCTCATCAGCTGAGATTTCCAACCCCACTAGACCTCCAGTCCTCTCTGAGACCTGCAGTGAGAGGAATGAAGGTGTAGAATTAGGTGTGTCACAGCCAAGTACTTGTGGGCAATCTGCTTTTGGTACACCGACGTCAGATTGTACCAGGCAAATTTCCCTGCCCCAGCTGCTGCACCGCCGAAAGAAGTTTGCTCCCAGCCATCCACATGCCCAGCGGTTGAATGCTAGCTTGGCAAAATTGCTAGCACTTCAACTGCTGCCTTTTCAGTTGGTAGACTCTGCCCCCTTCCGTGAGTTTGTGGAATGTGCGGTTCCTCAGTGGCAGGTACCCAAACGCCACTTTTTCTCACAGAAGGCGATTCCGGCTCTCTACCGGCATGTGGAAAGCAATGTCCATGCCTCGCTGGACAGGGCGGTCAGAGGTAAGGTACATATTACCGCTGACTCATGGTCCAGCAGGCATGGACAGGGACGTTACCTAAGTTTCACGGCGCATTGGGTGACTCTGCTGGCAGCTGGGAAGGATGCAGGACAAGGTGCAGTAGTGTTGGAGGTTGTTCCGCCACCACGCCTCCAAAATGCTGATTGTGACACACCTCTCTCCTCCACCCCCTCCTCTTCTTCTTCCTCCATGGCCTCTTCCTCGGAACCAGCGGTGCTCCGTAGGCGTTCAAGGGGCTACGCAAGTACGCAGGCCAAAAGATACCATGCGGTGCTTGAGCTGGTGTGCTTGGGGGACAGGAGCCACACTGGGGCAGAGGTTCTGTCAGCTCTGCAGGGGCAGGTTCAGAGGTGGTTGACGCCAAGCCAACTTAAGGCAGGAATGGTGGTTTGCGACAATGGCACCAACCTCCTCTCTGCCCTCCGACAGGGACAAATGACCCATGTGCCCTGTTTGGCTCACGTCCTTAACTTGGTGGTGCAGCGGTTCTTGGGCAGGTACCCGGGCTTACAGGATGTCCTGAGGCAGGCCAGGAAAGTCTGTGTGCATTTCCGCCGGTCATATAATGCCAGTGCTCGGCTGACGGACCTCCAAAAAGGTGTTTAACCTGCCCAAGAACCGCCTAATCTGTGACATGCCCACCAGGTGGAACTCAACGTTGGCCATGCTGCAGCGGCTGCACACGCAGCAGAGGGCCATCAATGAGTACCTGTGCGACTATGGCACCAGGACAGGGTCAGGGGAGCTTGGTTTTTTTTCCCCACGCCAGTGGGCCATGATCAGGGATGCATGCACTGTCCTGTCACCATTCGAGGAGGCCACGAGGATGGTGAGCAGTGACAGTGCATGCATCAGTGACACTGTCCCCCTTGTCCACCTGTTGGAGCACACGCTGCGTGGAATAATGGACAGGGCACTTGAGGCAGAACAGAGGCAGGAAGAGGAGGACTTCCTTAGCTCTCAAGGCCCCCTTTATCCAGACAGTGTTCCTGCGTGCCCGCCGATCACACAGGAAGAGGACGAGGAGGAGGAGGAGGAGGAGGAAGATTGTGTCAGTATGGAGGTGGAGCCTGGCACTCAGCATCAGCAGCAGACTTTAAGGGATCAGTCCCAAGAAACACATGGACTTATACGTGGCTGGGAGGAGGTGGCTGCGGACGTTGTCGTCCTTAGTGACCCAGAGGACTCCGGACCGAATGCCTCAGCAAACCTACGCTGCATGGCCTCCCTGATCCTGCAAAGCCTGCATAAGGATCCTCGTATTCCTGGTATCAAGGAGAAGGACCAATACTGGCTGGCAACCCTCCTTGATCCACGTTACAAGGGTAAGGTTGCGGACCTTATCTTGCCATCGCAGAGGGAGCAGAGGATGAAACATCTTCGGGAGGCCTTGCAGAAAGGTCTGTGCAATGCGTTCCCAGAGACTGGGAGGTTACAAACTCCTGTTTCTGGACAACGTGTTGCTGAGGCTTCGGTCAGTCAAAGAAGGAGCGGTGGAGAAGGTGGCCGTCTGACCGATGCGTTCAGACAATTTTTTGGTCTGCAGCCCCAAGGTATGATCGGTTCCAGCAACCATCGCCAGCGTCTGTTTTACATGGTGCAGGAATACCTAGGGGCAAGATCAGACTTGGACACCTTTCCCACCGAAAATCCTCTGGGTTACTGGGTCTTGAGGATGGATCACTGGCCAGAGCTTGCACAGTATGCAATTGAGCTACTGGCCTGTCCTGCATCCAGCGTTCTTTCGGAACGCACATTCAGTGCTGCTGGAGGCGTGGTAACCGATCACAGGGTGCGTCTGTCCACCGACTCGGTCGATCGGCTGACCTTCATAAAAATGAATCAGTCTTGGATCACCACCAGCTACCAAGCACCTGATGCTGATGTAACCGAATCATTTTTTTTGAAATCTCAGATCCCTTCAAAGACTGCCTATGCTGATGCTGAGTGACTATCCCTGAGTAATTATCCTCTTCCTCCTCAATCATCACGCTGATAGCTTGTAAGAACATTTTTGGTTCTGGGCGTCACCACCAGTGCCTAAGGCACAATTTTTCAGCCCCTGTTTAACAGGGGCGTGTAATTACAATTTTTGATGTAATACTTTGCAGCAGGGCTCGTTCCTGCATTCCAACTAGAGTGTCTGTGAGGGGTTGCAGTGTTGTGGCACCAGCACCAGTGCCTAAGGCCCAATTTTTCTGCCCCTGTCTAACAGGGGCGTGTAATTACAATTTTTGATGCAATACTTTGCAGCAGGGCTCGTTCCTGCATTCCAACTAGAGTGTCTGTGAGGGGTTGCAGTGTTGTGGCACCAGTGCCTAAGGCCTAATTTTTCAGCTCATGTTCAACAGGGGCATGTAATTACAATTCTTGATCTAATATTTCACAGCAGGGCCCTGTGAGGGCTTACAGTGTTGTGGCCACAGCAACACCTAAGGCCCAAATTTCTGCTGAGTATATAGGGCAGGACCCTACTTTCAAACATCTAACTTACAAACGACTCCTACTTGCAAACGGAAGGAGACAACAGGAAGTGAGATGAAATCTACCCCTAGGAAGGGAAATTCTCTCCTGTAAGAGTTAATATGGGAAAACAATTTCTCCTTTCCACTGATGCTTTCCAATCCTTGTTCCACAAAAAAACCCAAATTTTCAAAAAAACATTTTTCATTGGGACAAAAAGTGAGGTGAAATCTTCTGAAGAGGAGGAAAGACAGCAAAACAAATGTCACAGGGGTGATAACCCTTCCCTATGTTTTCCAAAAAGCTTAAAAAAGATTTTTTGGCTGGAGCTAAACACGTTAAAAATGTACCCGTTCAAAATTACAAAGAGATTCTACTTAACAACAAACCTACAGTCCCTGTCTTGTTTGCACCGCCTGTATACAGCTGTTCAGAGTATATAGGGCCTTTCCTTATTTTAATTTGGGTGCGGGGTTCCCCTTAATATCCATACAAGACCCAAAGGGCCTGGTAATGGACTGGGGGGTACCCATGCCGTTTGTCTCACTGATTTTCATCCATATTGCCAGGACCCGACATGACATTAAACCCGCAAGCAGTTTTAAATGAGATTTTTTCCTTTAAAAATGACATTTGGTGCAGGGACTGTTCTAAACACGGGAAACACGCGTCACTTTACAGGCATACTATAGACACCCCCCAGGTACGATATTTAAAGGAATATTTCACTTTTTTTTTTTTTTTACTTTAAGCATCATTAAAATCACTGCTCCCGAAAAAACGGCCGCTTTTAAAAGTTTTTTTTGCATTGATACATGTCCCCTGGGGTAGGACCCGGGTCCCCAAACCCTTTTTAGGACAATACCATGCAAATTAGCCTTTAAAATGAGCACTTTTGATTTCGAACGTTCGAGTCCCATAGACGTCAATAGGGTTCTAACGTTCGTGCGAACTTTCGGTCCGTTCGCAGGTTCTGGTGCGAACCGAACCGGGGGGTGTTCGGCTCATTCCTATTAAGGATTGAAGAGAGCAAGAAAACTCTCAATCCAAATATTAGCAATTTATCGGAGAAGCAGGATTGAAAAAATTGTTTATATATTGTAAAATTGGGGATTGTTTAGCACCCGCTAGCGAGAACAGTCCACACAGATCATTTCTTTTCAGGGCTTTTTGGCCCACTTTTATTAAAGAAAAACAAAGTTCCAAAAATGAAAACAAAAGTGGTTTCCCTCACCATCAGCAACAAATAAAAGGATATTCAGCCTCCTGGCTTACACATGCCGCATTGCACACAAAAATTCCGAGCCACCTGGCTCTCTTCAGCAGCAGACACACCACTGCTCAGGCTCCCACATGGAGCTCTCCTGACTACTGTCAGTGACCTCAGACTCAGGTCTCTGGCTTTCACCATGCAGCCTTCTCTCTCTGGCTACTTCAGTGCACACCTGCATTCTCTGGGTTCTCCCTTCCAAGCCTGGACTCCTCGGGAGGGTGGAGCCCAGAACCATGGTCCTGACTCTATCAGGACTACACACACCTCAACAATCAGTGTGCCGGTGAGTCTCAAAACCCAGGCCCAGGACTGAGGATTTCATCTCACCCGGACCTCTAAGAAATCTCCAAGCTCCAGGTCCCAAAGTGGACTTTAGTAAATAATGAGGAAACTGAAAAGTCAGTTTCCTCTTCACGTTACAAGCTCCCTGGAGCCCCCTCAACCCGTCTGGTTGAGAATTCTGGGTACATACACACTACCACAATAAATAGATAGATAGATAGATAGATAGATAGATAGATAGTATAAAAAAGCCTCTCAGGAAATGGGGCATGCGCTTGTCTGACAGGTGTGTCCACGAGGATCGTCACAGCGGGACCCCCAAGCATGAAATGGTATAGTATGTAAGTATGGTGTAGGCATCAAAGAAAGTAAATATCTACTAATCAAAAGTCTAAAGTATATAGAGACCATTGTGTGTAGATTAAATAAACTGAATAATAGGATTTTTATAACAGCTGTGGCAGTAGGACCCTGTGCTACCTGGAAGATTGCTGGTTTACGCCAGATTTTGGAGAGAAAGGCACGCTGATTGCACAGCTGTGTGCTGGGCTATTTAATTGTGACCTGGCTATGGCTCAGGGTTCCACCCAACAGACAGGAAGACTGTGCATGGGAGTCAGGTGGGCTCCCATTCCTCTGAGAGGAGTCAGAAGCTGCAGGAGGCAGCCAGGGTATGCATGTCTGCAGGAGGCAGACGTACTTGGCGACAGAGCAGCAAGTAGTAAGCAGCAGGAGTAAGCTAGGAGAGAGCTTCACTCTAGGAAAATCTTTTGGGTCTGAGGAGCAGACCTAAGGCCTAGGCTAAAGGCCGGAATCAGCCATATGGCAAGAATGTACGCCAGGAGGCTAAAGTATTGAGTGTGCAAGATACAGTAATGGTGGAACCCCCTGCGAGGGCTACTGATGTCTTTGTGAACTTTTCCGTGTTTTTAAATAAAAGTGGGCTACCAGGCCCTTAAAAACACAGTTTTGTACTGGAGTACTCACTGACAACGCACCTACCGTTTGAATCTGATACCCCAATCTTACATATGGTGGAGATATTGCTTCGGGCAGATTTGGAAGAGTTCCAGATCCTCGCATACTAAAAACAGTGAGTAGCAAGAAACTGTGTTTTGCAGCAATGCTGTGAGGAGCAGCTCATGTGAACCAGTGGAGTCTGCATGTGAAAGTGTGCTGTTTGCAAGTCTTAAAGAGACGGTACGCAAAATTTTCCTGTGTTAAAAGAAACTGTGTTAAAAAGCGTTGTGTGCCTGACTGCAGAGATGGGGCGGTCAAAGCGCAAAAAGGAAGCAATGCTTGCTGAGATGAGAGACAGAACCTTGTGGCTGGAGGGGTTGTTACCAACAGAACAAGCCCCAGACTGGTGCAAGATGCATTTGGCCGCACTGGAGCAAAGGAAAAAGGAAAGCAAGCCGTCCTTTAGTGCAAAGAGTGAGCAGATGGGTGCGGTTGTCCATGGCAACAAAGCAGAAATCTATACAGCTGACTTCATACGGCCTATGCTGCCTTCTGAACATGTTATAGACTTTTTGGATGATTTTGCGTTGATTGCTTCCTACAGAGGATGGCCTAAAAGTTGCTGGGTTGAATTTGTGCAACCTTTTTTGATGGAGGAGTACCAAGAGGTGTACCGTGGCATGTATCATAACCGAGATGACTACAACAATTTCCTAGGAGCAATCCAATCTAGAGAGCGCTGGAAAAGATCAACAGGGAGAAAGTGGTCTCCCATGGCAACCGGAGAAAGTCTGTTTGCAGAAAAGAGGAGCTACAGCGGAGATGTGGCTCAAATTCTAAATGAAGAGGTTTGTGCAAAAGTGTCTGTTGTCACCCCTGGCAACCATGAAGGAAATTTTGTTCAGCCTGCAGGGGGTGATGGAGAGCAGAAGAAATCAATGGTTTCAAGTTATGGCTGCTTGTGTGAAGTGGTCAGCCCAGAGAAGAGAGCACAGTATCCAGCATCCTGCAAGGGGTATGACCATGTGTGTAAGTCTGCTGTTACCCCTGGCAACAGAAAACCTGTTTGGCCTGCAGGGGATGTTGGAAAATCCAAGAAGGATGCAATGTTGCCCTGTGTCCATGTGGGGGCATTAGCTTGTGAGAGCACAGCAAAGAAGGGACAACGCCCTCAGTTGAAGCTTTCAACACCTTCCAAATGTAATGGTAAGACTGTTGCAGTTACAAATGTGAGAGAGACTGGTTATGGGACTATTCCCTGTGAAGTGGGAATAAGTAAATTGAGAAAAATTGCTTGCAGAGACTTGCAAGTGAATACCCTGTGTAGTAACAAAGCCCAGTTTGAAGCTGAACCTGCAGCAAGCTTGAGGACTGGTAAGGACTTGTCTTCAGGCAGTGTATTGTTTAGCAGGAAGACAAGTGGTAAAAATGAAGATATGTTGCTTGCTAATGCGATTAAAAATGTGATATTGCATCCAGAAATGTCAGGGGTGACCACTGAGAAATGTGTGCTGTTGCCCCTAGCAACCATGGCAGGTGAAGCAGAGGTGTCCCTGGAGACCGCCCAGGAGCTCATCGTGTCTGAGCTCAGAGTTTCCCAGGACAACTGTGTCGCCACACAGACTGACAAGTGTGTTTCACATGAGGTGAAAAGCAATGTACTAAATATCCTACAATCTCAAACTGCTAATGTGATAACGCAGCCTATACAAGGCAGAAAGGTGGATAATGATGATGCTGAAAAGTGTATTACTGACAATGTTGATGGTTTGGTGTCTCCCATGGTAGCCACAGGTAGTGCAGCAGAGTTGTCCCAGGAAATCTCAGGAGGACTCCCAGTGTTGGAGCCGACGGGGGTCCAGGACAGCTCTGATACTGCTCAGGTGGAAAACAATGGGAAAATAGCTCAAATGAGGGAGTATGTATTATCACAATCTGATGTGGTTGACAGTGACTGGTGCAGATTGTCTGCTGCTAAACCACTCTGTCCGCCTGTGTCTCCATGGGCAGAGGGAGCAGTACTACAGAGTGCTGATGACTGGAGCACAGACAGGATAGACTGGGATAGTCTCGCCATTAAGGTGATAGCATGGTGGAAAGAAATTTCTGAAGGTAATAGTAAGCTGGACACTATTGCTGCTGTGACAAATGGAGAGGCTGCAAAGCCAGTAGACACAGGTGCGTTGGCTGTTGCAGAACTTAACCCCCTCCAGGCGGAAGGATCGGAAAAGGGCGCATATATAGCAGAAGTTTTGTCCACAGCAAAAGAGATGAGTAATGTTGAGTGTCAGGATGATGGGATAATGGATAGGGACTTGGAAGGGCTCAGTGTTGCTGAAAATGAGACGATGAGTGTGACACATGCATTTAGCGGTGCTCATGGGGAGCCGCAAGTTTTGTCAGTGGCCTCTGAGGTGGAGGTCTCTTTGAGTGTCTCGGCCTCTCAAGCCTTAGAAAATGAGCCCCTCCACGTTGTTAGTAAGGGAAAAGTCCCTAGAGTTCTGTGTTTAGATGTGGCATGTCTAGAAATAACTGAGATGTTGTTGGAATTGGTGAAAACCTTTCCGCTGTATACCTGCATGTATCCACCGCAGATGGGCGACCTGGTACTGCGTAGTACCAATCAGTGGAGACACGTGGTACAGGCGATGTTAAGCAATGTTGATAAAAATTGGTTACTTTTGCGGAAAGTGGTCTCGTAGTTCTCTGCGAGAGTGCTTCCAGCGACAGTTATGTGCGGAAGGCGTTCAGGGGAACTGCTAGAGGAATCAAAAATGATAGACATAGTGGAAGTCTCTCCGTATGCTGGTGTGATGAGGTGCATTCCTGTTGGTGCGGTCCGAGGTGCAGCTGAGCAGTGGTTGGTACATGGTGCGTGTGCTGTCTCACCCGCTAGACCTCGTGTAAAGGAAGGGCCCGGAAAAGACGCAGCAGTAGTGGGAATTCAATCCATCACTCGCAGGGAGGTGCAGTTTGAGGTACCCGGAGACACTTTGACAGGAAATGACAGTGTTGGTAACTGTAATAAAAAAGTGTATGAGAAGCACTGTAGAGCACTATCGGACAGCTCAGAGGTATTGGTTGAGGTACCAATGGACACAGAAATAGTTAAAGAGATTGGTGTGGAAAAATGTGGCGAAAAATGTGCGTTGGTAGGACAGTCGCTATTGGAGTGTTGGACAACAGGGAGCGATGTGAAACTGCGGGAATGTCCCATAGGGAGTAACTGCTTGCCTGTAGATGGTCCCTCCCTAGACACTGTCCTAGCAAACAAGGTGACAAGAGGTCTTGATGATGATAATATTGAGTTGAATAACCCCTTGTGGAACATTGCTATTGAGGTTAAACAGAAGTATGTGGTGTTGATCTCAGATGATTTGGTTGCCAAGGGTAACCACACAGGGGTCAGTGAACCTGATAAACGGATGTTGTTGGTTAGTGTTGCATCAGGTAGTGAGAGGGGTCAGTCCCTGACAGATTTCATGGAAGTGGGTCCCCAACAGTCCCAGGAGAGTAGGTCTGTGGGAGGAAAAAGGAGGATCCCGTGGCCAGAAGGTGGAGTGGATAGAGAGATTAGTGGGAGCCCACGGTTCAGGAAGAAGTGCTGGTGGAAGCACACCCGGAAGAAGATGTGGGTGGAGTGCCCCTTTAGAGAAAAGGTTGGGCAGATTAGGACTCCTACTGCTGATAGTTGGCACAGAGGTGCCAAGGTGAAGTGCTGGTGGAAACCTACCCGGAAAAAGAAATGGGCCTATGCAGCTAATGGCTGGCACAGAGGTGTCCCATTCTTAGTGACGGGTTTATGTGTTCCTCCCTCCGGTTCGAAACAAGGGGGGAGGATATGTGGCAGTAGGACCCTGTGCTACCTGGAAGATTGCTGGTTTACGCCAGATTTTGGAGAGAAAGGCATGCTGATTGCACAGCTGTGTGCTGGGCTATTTAATTGTGACCTGGCTATGGCTCAGGGTTCCACCCAACAGACAGGAAGACTGTGCATGGGAGTCAGGTGGGCTCCCATTCCTCTGAGAGGAGTCAGAAGCTGCAGGAGGCAGCCAGGGTATGCATGTCTGCAGGAGGCAGACGTACTTGGCGACAGAGCAGCAAGTAGTAAGCAGCAGGAGTAAGCTAGGAGAGAGCTTCACTCTAGGAAACTCTTTTGGGTCTGAGGAGCAGACCTAAGGCCTAGGCTAAAGGCCGGAATCAGCCATATGGCAAGAATGTACGCCAGGAGGCTAAAGTATTGAGTGTGCAAGATACAGTAATGGTGGAACCCCCTGCGAGGGCTACTGATGTCTTTGTGAACTTTTCCGTGTTTTTAAATAAAAGTGGGCTACCAGGCCCTTAAAAACACAGTTTTGTACTGGAGTACTCACTGACAACGCACCTACCGTTTGAATCTGATACCCCAATCTTACACAGCTTACCTGCAAAATCCTTTTCTTGGAGTACATCACGGGACACAGAGCACCATAGTAATTACTATGTGGGTTATAAGCCACCTATAGGTGAATGGACACGGATACACTCAAAAGACAGGAAGTCCCCCTCCCTATATAACCCCTCCCATACCAGGAGTACCTCAGTTTTTGTAGCAAAGCAATATATATATCCCAACAAGAGGGGAGGGACCCCTGTGTCCCGTGATATACTCCAAGAAAAGGATTTTACAGGTAAGCTGTTAAAAAAATCCTATTTTCTTTATCATACATCACGAGACACAGAGCACCATAATAATTACTATGTGGGATGTCCCAAAGCAATGCCTTCTGACGGGAGGGAGACAAAACCAAAAGCGGCCACCGCCAGGAGTGAGGACCTATACTGCTGTCTGCGGCACACTGCACCCAAAGGCGGCATCCTCCTGCCATCTTACATCCATCTGATAGAATTTTGTGAATGTATGTACTGACGACCAAGTAGCAGCCTTGCAAATCTGAGTCATAGAGGCTTGGTGATGCACTGCCCATGAAGCACTGACTGCCCTGGTAGAGTGCGCTTTAACTTGAAAAGGCGGAACCCTTCTTTTCAGACCATGAGCCTGACAAATCCACTTAGCAACAGTAGATTTCGATGCTGCCTGGCCCGTTCTGGGGCCATCTGGCAGTACAAACAAAATGGCAGTTTTCCGTATCTGAGCTGTCGCTTTCAGATAGGCCTTGACTGCTCTCACTAAATTGAGAGAATATAACAATTTTTCTTCTACAGAAAGAGGTTCTGGAAAAAGGAAGGTAAGGAGACATCCTGATTCAGAAGAAAACCTGACACTACCTTGGGCAAAAAGGTCGGGTGAGGACACAACACCACCTTGTCCTTATGAATAATTAAGTATGGCTCTTTGCACGAAAAAGCAGCCAATTCTGATACTCTTCTTGCGGAGGTTACCGCAACTAGGAATATCAATTTCCTTGTCAAAAGAAGCAAAGAAATATTACGTATAGGTTCAAAAGGGGTGTCATTGCAACACTGACAAAACTAGATTCAAATCCCATGGGCACAAGGGTGACCTAACTGGCGGAGTTATCAGAGTTACCCCTTGTATAAAAGCCCGGACCAAAGAATGCGAAGCAAGCGGCCTTTGGAAAAACACTGCCAAGGTCGAAATCTGACCCTTGATCGTACTCAAGTCCAGCTTTATTTCTACTCCCAAATGTAGAAAGGCCAGAATTTTCCCTATGACATACTTTCAAGGATGCCAACCCTTGGTTTCACACCAGGAGACATAGGCCCTCCAGACCCTATAATAAATGATCCTGGGAGTCTTGTTTTCTGGCATCTGGTTACTACTGAACCTGAAAGCCCTCGACATTTTAGAATGTGGGCTTCAACAGTCAAACCATTAAATTTGGCAAAAGTAAGGCAGGATGGAATACCGGTCCTTGCAACAGTAGGTCTGGACGAGATGGAAGAGTCCATGAGTCCCCTACTGCCATCCTCAGGATCTCTGCATACCAGGATCTCCTGGGCCATGCCGGAGCTACTAGGATTACCGGCTTCCCTTCTTCCTTGATCCTGCAAAGAAGCCGCGGTAGCAGCTGAACTGGGGGAATGCAAAAATCAGTGAAAACTGATCCCACGGGGTCACTAATGCATCTGTTTTTAGTGCGAGTGGATACCCTGTTCTTGACACAAAGCTGTCCAACTTCTTGTTGAATCTGGATGCCAACAGATACAAGTCTCTGGTACCCCATCTTTGGCATATGGCCAGAAAGACATCGGTATGTAGGGACCAGTCTCCCTGGAACAACTGTTGGCGGCTCAAGAAATCCGTCTGCCAATTCTCCACTCCTGGGATGAAGACTGTGGATAGGCAAGGAACATGTTCTTCTGCCCAAGCCAGAATATGGTTTACCTTCCTCTGGGCTGTGTGACTTCTGGTACCCCCTTGGTGATTGATATAGGCCACTGCTGTGGCATTGTCGGACAATTGTCGAACAATTCCGTAACCTGAATGTCCAGGCCATTAGAACCAGACGTATTGCCCAAATCTCTAGGATGTTAATGGGCAAGGTTTTCTCGGACTCTGACCACTTCCCTTGGACAGTGGTCTCTTCTAGGACTGCTCCCCAGCCCCATAGGCTGGCATCCGGTGTTACTACTTTCCAGGTAACCGGACTGAAGGATTACCCTTTCTGTAAATTCCTGGTTATTAACCATCAACGGAGACTCTTGCGCACTTTTGGGCCAGATTCATTGAATAATCCAAAGCTTGGGTCTTCTTGTTCCAAGCAGACAGAATACTGTATTGCAAGAGTCTTGAATGAAACTAGGCGTAGGGAACTGCTTAGAATGAAGCCACCATCTTCCCTAGCAACCTCATGCAAAGGCGAATGGAAGGACCCTTCCTTGCCCTGATCACCTGGACCAGCTCTCTTATAGCGTTGACTTTTGCCTGGTGCAAAAACACTCTTTCCTGGGCTGTATCTATGACTGAGCCCAAATACTCCAGTCTCCTTACTGGTTGTAAGGATGATTTTTCCAGGTTGAGAATCCAACCTAGGTGTTCCAGATACCTGACCATTCTGGACACCGCCTGGTTTAACCGTGCTACTGACTGATCTACTAGTAGCAGGTCGTGTAGGTATGCCCCTGGCCCCTTAGTCTTGCTAGTACTGGGGCCAAAACTTTTGTAAATGCCCGGGGAGTGGTGGCTAACCTGAAGGGTAAGACCACGAACTGAAAGTGCCGCTGTTCCACCGCAAAATGCAGAAACTTCTGATGAGCAGGGAAAATTGGCACATGTAGATATGCATCTTTGATGTCTATTGATGCTAGAACTTCTCCTCCCCGTAGGGTGAATACGACTGACCGAATTGACTCCATGTGGAAAGAGTGGATGTTTAGGTAGCAATTTAGATCTTTGAGATTTAAAAAGGGTCAGACCTCAGTACCGTGAAGAGATTTGAATAAAACCACATACCCTGCTCTTCTGAGGGGGGTCTCTATAATTGCACCCTGTGACATCAATTGGTCTAGCGCCAGAAAAAGACCTTTTCATTGGGTCTTTGGGGTATAGCCTAGGGCTACCACAGAGATGACCCCCGTCAAGGATCTCTTCCTGCCAAGCCCCTGAAAAACACAGAAGTCCCCCCCCCACCTCAATCGAGCAGGGGTGCCCCTTCATAAGGAGGCCTTGGGACTCTGCTTTGTAGGTAAATAGTAAAAGAAAAAAGTACATACGTATACAGCTTTAATGTATACAGCATGTGTTAAAGCAATATGCCTCTATGGAAGCGTGCATTCATGGCTTTAGCATGAGTCCATACTAATATGCTTTTAGGCAAAATATGAAAAGTGTGAGCTGTACACACGCATTCATGTAGCACGTGTGCTATGGAACAAGCATCTTTGCAAAGCAAGCACGCGTTTATGAAACGTGTTATAGAAAATTCTGCAACACATATCTATGCAGACATGTATTCCTATGCGATCATGAGGAATCATGTATATTTAAGTAAACATGTATTAACATGCCTCATTATGCAATTATGCGATCAAGCATTTTTATGCGACTATGAAAAAAAAACCCATGTATATCTATACAAACATAAACATGCATCTTTATGTGACCATGTATCCTTAAGCGATCATGTCACCTTATGCGATCACACGTTTTTATGTGATCAACAATAAAAATGGGTGTTTCTTTTTGTTTTTTACACAAACATGCATTTTGTACACCCATGATCATGTATCTTTATGCAAAAATGTGACCTGGTAAAAACAATTCTTTAGCAATCGTGTGTTTTAGCAACTGTGTGCTCCAGCAACTGTTCGTTTCAGCAACCATGTGCTTCAGCAACTGTTCATTTCAGCATCTGTGCATTTTAGCAACTGTGTGTTTCAGCATCTGTGCGTTTTAGCAACTGTGTGTTTCAGCATCTGTGCGTTTTAGCAACTGTGCATTTCAGCAACTGAGCGTCTCAGCATCTGTGCGTTTTAGCAACTGTGCGTTTCAGCATCTGTGCGTTTCAGCATCTGTGCATTTTAGCAACTGTGTGTTTCAGCATCTGTGCTTTTTAGCATCTGTGCGTTTCAGCATCTGTGCGTTTCAGCATTTGTGCATTTCAGACCTGTAGGATACCAAGCACATATGCACTATATTAGAGATACAATTCCCTAAAATGCACCCACGCTAGAGTTGCCACCTTATCCCTTTAAACCCGAACACATATGAATTACAAAGGTTCTGTGGCTGATTAAGGTGGTAATTAAACTCACTTGGTGCCTTATCTGCATTTAATTAGCCTCAGAACCTGTGTAATTCATGTGTGTTCGGGTTTAAAGTGATGAGGTGGCAACTCTAACCCACGCTCATGTCTTTCAAATATGTATTTTAAAAACATGCAATTAAGCAAGCACGTATATTATGCTGTTACTGCCCACAAGCAGACAATAACACTTTTAAAGTGAACTGCTAATCATCCAGGGATGTATCTACTTACAGATGTACATGCCCCTCGGATAGGCAGAAAATATGCAGCATGTAATTATGACTTGTCTGCACCCAGTTCCCAAGCATGTACTCACACACTCACGGGCCACCGTTCTGTCACCTGTCACCACATGACAATGGCTGCCCTTCCTCTTCATGCCTAAATAAAAAAAATAGGCTAGACTAGAGCAAACCTGCGCCCTCTAGTGGCTGGGGAAGAAAACAGCAGCCCGCATGAGTAAGAGCTCATAGCATGATTGAACAGCACACTGCTCCCTGTGGCTACCAGGAAAAAACAGACAGTCAGATCTCTCTCTTTTTAAAAGAGAAACTGCAAACAAGTGTAGACTCCTCATTCCTCGCTGCAGGACTCTGTAGATAACAGGAGTCCAATCTTCACTCATCACGGCGAGCTTTGTCACGACAGACCTTCAAGGACCGGGTCCCCTTGGACATGTATAGTACTCTGCCAGAGCAAACCTGTGGTATGGAAATGTGACCAAGGCGCTGGGTCCCAGAGTCCAGCTCTCAAATGAGAAGCATTACAGGCAGAAACCTCTCTCTGCTTCCATGAGACTTGGGTACCATTCATTTTGGCTCTTTCAGGCACTTTAGATGGATCCGATTTAGGGATGCACTGAAATTTAGGCCGCCGAAAAATATCGGCCGAAAATGGCCCTTTCGGCAAAAAGCCGAAAGAGGATTCTTGCCGATACTGTCGCCGAAAATGGGGCGGGGCCTGGGCCCCGGTGCCGCCTATTAGGGGGGCTTCCTTTATCGTAGAAGAGAGGAGAGCCGTCACCGCCTGTTTGATTACAGCGCCGGGAACATCATAGCTTTCATTTCAATAGCTGTATGTTCCCCGCTGCGTGCCGTCACATACAGCCCCTCCGCCTTGTCCGGGCACTTTGATAGACAGATTACCTGTCCAATGGCTGCACTACTGGGGACACTGGCTGCACTACTGGGGACACTGGCTGCACTACTGGGGACACTGGCTGCACTACTAGGGACACTGGCTGGCTGCATCTGACAGGCACTGGTGAGGCTGCATTGATCTCTTGTATCATGTCCCCAGTCTCTGACTCTCTGACCATGTCCCCAGTCTCTGACCATCTCCTGTACCATGTCTGCAGTCTGACCATCTCCTGTACCATGTCCCCAGTCTCTGACCATCTCCTGTACCATGTCCCCAGTCTCTGACCATCTCCTGTACCATGTCCCCAGTCTCTGGCCATCTCCTGTACCATGTCCCCAGTCTCTGACCATCTCCTGTACTATGTCTGCAGTCTCTGACCATATCCTGTACCATGTCTGCAGTCTCTGACCATCTCCTGTACCATGTCTGCAGTCTCTGACCATCTCCTGTACCATGTCTGCAGTCTCTGACCATCTCCTGTACCATGTCCTCAGTCTCTGACCATCTCCTGTACCATGTCCTCAGTCTCTGACCATCTCCTGTACCATGTCCTCAGTCTCTGACCATCTCCTGTACCATGTCCTCAGTCTCTGACCATCTCCTGTACCATGTCCTCCGTCTCTGACCATCTCCTGTACCATGTCCTCAGTCTCTGACCATCTCTTGTACCATCTCTCCAGTCTCTGACCATCTCTTGTACCATCTCTCCAGTCTCTGATTATCTCCTGTACCGTCTCTGATCTTCTCCTGTACCATCTCTGCAGTCTCTGATCTTCTCTTGTACCATCTCTGCAGTCTCTGACCATCTCCTGTACCATGTCCCCAGTCGCAGACCATCTCCTGTATAAAAATATTTTTAAAAACAGTCACTTTCAGTATCGGTGTTGGTATCGGTTTCGGTTTTCGGGATCAAGGAAGATTTATTTTCGGTATCAGTTTCGGCACCAAAAACCCCATTTGGTGCATCCCTAATCCGATTGCATAGCTCCTTGATCCCGTCAGGGATTTCTTAGCGGAGTTCTCCTTAGCACTACATTAGCCGTGACCAACACCTTAGACACTGGCGAAAAAACTGAGGTACTCCCGGTATGGGAGGGGCTATATAGGGAGGGAGACTTCCTGTCTTTTGAGTGTACCAGTGTCCATTCACCTACAGGTGGCGTATAACTCACATAGTAATTACTATGATGCTCTGTGTCCCGTGATGTACGATAAAGAAAGATTTGTTTAATAGGGATGAGCCGAACACCCCCCCCCCCTCCGGTTCGGTTTGCATCCAGAACTTGCGAACAGGCAAAAAATTTGTTCGAACACGCGAACACCGTTTAAGTCTATGGGACACGAACATGAATAATCAAAAGTGTTCATTTTAAAGGCTTATATGCATGGTATTGTCATAAAAAGTGTTTGGGGACCTGGGTCCTGCCGCAGGGGACATGTATCAATGCTAAAAGAAGTTTAAAAAACTGACTTTTTTTGGGAGCAGTGATTTTAATAATGCTTAAAGTGAAACAATAAAAGTGTAATATTCCTTTAAATTTCGTAACTGGGGGGTGTCTATAGTATGCCTGTAAAGGGGCGCATGTTTCCCGTGTTTAGAACAGTCTGACAGTAAAATGACATTTCTAAAGGAAAAAAAGTCATGCAAAACTACTATCGCTAGCGCCGGCTATAATGAATTGTCGGTCTGGCAATACACATAAATGTTCATTGATAAAAACGGCATGGAATTTCCCCACAGGAAACCCCGAACCAAAATTAAAAAAAAAAAAAAAATGCATGGGGGTCCCCCTAAATTCCATACCAGGCCCTTCAGGAGCGGAGAAGAAGCTGAAGGAAGATGCGGGACGAGAAGAGCGGAGGAAGAAGAAGATGGAGGAAGAAGAAGAACACCGAAGGAAGACCAGAAGATAGAAGCAGAAGCGAAAAGAAGAAATAAAGGACTTGTCAAAAACAGTCTCTTGTGTTTTTTAACCTTTTTGACACTTTTTTTGTGAAATAGTAGGGGTATATTTGTGCCCCATTACCAATTCACACGGGGGGCAGGATCTGGGGGTCCCCTTGTTAAAGGGGGCTTCCAGATTCCGATCAACCCCCCGCCCGCAGACTCCCACAACCACCGGGCAAGGGTTGTGGGGATGGGGCCCTTCTCCCCATCAACATGGAGACAAGGTGCTTTGGGGGGCTACCCCAAAGCACCCTCCTAATGTTGAGGGCATGTGGCCTGGTATGGTTCAGGAGGGGGGGCGGTCTCTCGTTCCCCCCCCCCCTCTTTTTCTGTGGCCTGCCAGGTTGCATGCTTGGATAAGGGTCTGGTATGGATTTTTGGGGGAGACCCCACACCATTTTTTAAAATTTTGGCTCAGGGTTCCCCTTAAAATCCATACCAGACCTGAAGGGCCTGGTATGGAATTTAGGGGGACCCCCACACATTTTTTTTTTTTAAATTTTGGTTCAGGGTTCCCCTGCGGGGAAATTCCATGCCGTTTTTATCAATGAACTTTTATGTGTATTGCCGGACCGAAAATTCATTATAGCCGGCGCTAGCGATAGTAGTTTTACGACTTTTTTTCCTTTAGAAATGTAATTTTGCTGTCAGACTGTTCTAAACATGGGAAACATGCGCCCCTTTACAGGCATACTATAGACACCCCCCAGGTACGAAATTTAAAGGAATATTACACTTTTATTGTTTCAATTTAAGCATTATTAAAATCACTTCTCCAGAAAAAACGGCAGTTTTTAAAACTTTTTTTGCATTGATACATGTCCCCTGGGGCAGAACCCAGGCCCCCAAACACTTTTTATGACAATATCATGCATATAAGCCTTTAAAATTGGCACTTTTGATTTCTCCCATAGACTTTTAAAGGGTGTTCCACGGCTTTCGAATTTGCCGTGAACACACCAAATTGTTCGCTGTTCGGCGAACGGGCGAAAAGCCAATGTTCGAGTCGAACTCACGTTCGACCCGAACATAAAGCCCATCCCTAATGTTTAAAGTGCTCTGCTGTTTTGGACCAAAAGGTACTGACCCAGGAAGTAGGCTAAAGGTTGACATATACAATCTATGTGAAACTTTAGGAGGGGTGTGCTGGTGAGCCCACCACATTATCTCTTTCAGATTAGAGTACAGAAAGGAATCAAAGCAAACTTACTTTTAACAGACAGCGAAGTAAAACGACACCCTATTCCTCTAAAGAGCGGGGAGATCCTGGCTGTGTAGCAACAAGTAATGTGACTGACAGGGTATATAAAAGGTAATAGGGTGTGATGGTATACACCTCCTGATTGGGAAACAGCCCAATCATGCAGATGCAAGGCGTCAGCTGACCATGAGGCACGTCTAAGTATCAGACCATGTGCCCCAGATCAGCTGTGACGCTCAAATCAGCTGTGGATCCATCAGGTGGATTGTCGTCCGGTGCCACCGCGTCATCGACATCATTCCAAGAAATTGAAACAGGGCAAATGGCCAGTATGCAGAATGAAGAGGTACTAGAACTGAAGTGGAGAGCTGTCTACATACTTTCCACAATGCATGATGACACCTTGGTGGAACTGCAGAGAAGAAGAGGCCCCGTCCAGAAGCCAAAATGTGTGTATGAATATAACCTTTACATGAGGGGGGTGGATATGAACGACCAGCTGATGCAGCCCTACTTGGCCACCAGGAGATCACGGTTTTGGTACAAGAAAGTCGCCATTTATTTTATGCAACTAGCCCTGTTCAATTCATATGTTATTTTTTCTAAGTGCACCCAAAGTTCCCTTGCCTATCTAAAATTTCAAGAAGACGTTATCACAGCCCTTCTCTATCCCCATGGCCAAGCCCCTCAACTAATTCACTCCGATACATTAGCCAGACTCCATGAAAGGCACTTTCCCAAAATCCTCCCCCTTACCCAACCAGGAATTCGCCGTGACACCCGATACTACTGTCCCAATGTCCCTCCCAGCCAGGCCTCTGTATTAGAGAGAGCTATCGGAGCTATCACACTTCACTACACTATTAGTAAAGTGATGATGATTTTTTTCCAGTTTCCACTATCTGCTATTTCTGTGAATGACCCGGACTGTTTAACGACTATGCCTCTGCCAACCATGTTTCTGCCTTCCACGTGAATTGATCTTGGCCTGTTAAATCACCATGCTTTTTGCCTGCCTCCCAAACTGATCATTTGCCCTGCCACTGTACAGCACAGGGGTCTCACATATGTGAGGGGCTCCAGAAAAGATTTTCCGAGTGGAGAAAACATTTTTCTCTGAGTTTTTGTTTTCTAGGATTAGGGTCTGGAGACTCTGAGGCTTCTTACAGATTTGGGTGGGAAGAAGCCTATACCCCTGTCCTCAGGTCTTACCTGACCAAGGCCTAAAATGTTAAAGTGCTGCCACCTGAACTGGTCATGCCTCTGCCATGCCTTTGCTTGCCACCTGAACTGGCCATGCCTTTGCCTGCCACCTGAACTGACCATGCCTTTGCCTGCCACCTGAACTGGCCATGCCTTTGCCTGCCACCTGAACTAACCATGCCTCTGCCTGTTACCTGAACTGCCTGCTAAACCATGGACCATGTTCATACTTTACATGCCTAGACAATTCCTGGACACTTCCTGTGGCTGTCTGGACCAATGCTTTGATTGCTCTGGGACGGTATTCCTGCCTGCTACTTGGATGTTGGGCCTCTGTATGTTGCCGGGCTGTGGAAAAATCTTACACATGGGGTCATTTTGTGGGTAATTCTATTGTCCTGGTGCTCCAGGGCCTTAAAAAAAGTGATAGGTACTTAGGAAATGAAATACGTAATTTATGCCTTTAGAACGCCTGGAGCATCCTGATTGGATGTTGGGCCTCTGTATGTGGCCCGGCTGTGAAAAAGTCTCACACATGTGGTTTCACCATACTCAGGATGAGTAGCAGAATGTATTTTGGGGTGTAATTGCAAGTATACCTGCACCGTGTGTGAGAAAAAACTTGTAAATATGACAATTTTGTGAAGAAAAAAAAAATATATATATTTCCTAATTTTCCAAAGCATTGTGGGAAAAAATTGCAACTTCAAAAAATTCACTATGCCTCTTACTAAATATCTCAGGCTGTCTTCTTTCCAAAAAGGGGTAATTTGAGGGGTATTTGTACTGCCCTGACATATTAGGGCCTCAAGAAATGAGATTGCCCATCAATGAATCGCGACCAATCAAATCTTCAATAATGCGTAGCATAGCTAGTAGACTCTATAACTTTCACACAAACCAATTATCATACACTTATCAGGATTTTTTTTACCAAAGACACGTAGCAGAATACATTTTGGCCTAAATTTTTGATGATTTCTTTTAAAACAGAAAGTAAAAAAAAAGAAGGAAAAGAAAATTTAGGTTTTTTTTTTTTTAAATATTCACTTTTTTTCCGCTTATATAGCAAAAAATAAAAAAAAAACAGCGGTGAATAAAAATCACCAAAAGAAAGCTCTATTTGTGTCAGGAAGATCCTGCCCTCGATATTTTAGAATGTGGGCTTCAACGCTCAAACCATTAAATTTGGCAAAAGTAAGGCAGGATGGAATACTGGTCCTTGCAACAGTAGGTCTGGACGAGATGGAAGAGTCCATGAGTCCCCTACTGCCATCCTCAGGATCTCTGCATACCAGGATCTCCTGGGCCACGCCGGAGCTACTAGGATTACCGGCTTCCCTTCTTCCTTGATCCTGCAAAGAAGCCGCGGTAGCAGCTGAACTGGGGGAATGCAAAAATCAGTGAAAACTGATCCCACTGGGTCACTAATGCATCTGTTTTGAGTGCGAGTGGATACCTTGTTTTTGACACAAAGCTGTCCAACTTCTTGTTGAATCTGGATGCCAACAGATCCAAGTCTCTGGTACCCCATCTTTGGCATATGGCCAGAAAGACATCGGTATGTAGGGACCAGTCTCCCTGGAACAACTGTTGGCGGCTCAAGAAATCCGCCTGCCAATTCTCCACTCCTGGGATGAAGACTGCGGATAGGCAAGGAACATGTTCTTCTGCCCAAGCCAGAATATGGTTTACCTTCCTCTGGGCTGTGTGACTTCTGGTACCCCCTTGGTGATTGATATAGGCCACTGCTGTGGCATTGTCGGACAATTGTCGAACAATTCCGTAACCTGAATGTCCAGGCCATTAGAACCAGACGTATTGCCCAAATCTCTAGGATGTTAATGGGCAAGGTTTTCTCGGACTCTGACCACTTCCCTTGGACAGTGGTCTCTTCTAGGACTTCTCCCCAGCCCCATAGGCTGGCATCCGGTGTTACTACTTTCCAGGTAACCGGACTGAAGGATTACCCTTTCTGTAAATTCCTGGTTATTAACCATCAACTGAGACTCTTGCGCACTTTTGGGCCAGATTCATTGGATAATCCAAAGCTTGGGTCTTCTTGTTCCAAGCAGACAGAATACTGTATTGCAAGAGTCTTGAATGAAACTAGGCGTAGGGAACTGCTTTGAATGAAGCCACCATCTTCCCTAGCAACCTCATGCAAAGGCGAATGGAAGGACCCTTCCTTGCCCTGATCACCTCGACCAGCTCTCTTATAGCGTTGACTTTTGCCTGGTGCAAAAACACTCTTTCCTGGGCTGTATCTTTGACTGAGCCCAAATACTCCAGTCTCCTTACTGGTTGTAAGGATGATTTTTCCAGGTTAAGAATCCAACCTTTGAGATTTAAAAAGGGTCAGACCTCAGTACAGTGAAGAGATTTGAATAAAACCACATACCCTGCTCTTCTGAGGGGGTCTCTATAATTGCACCCTGTGACATCAATCGGTCTAGCGCCAGAAATAAAGACCTCCTTTTCATTGGGTCTTTGGGGAATAGCCTAGGGCTACCACAGAGATGACCCCCGTCAAGGATTTCTTCCTGCCAAGCCCCTGAAAAACACAGAAGTCCCCCCCCACCTCAATCGAGCAGGGGTGCCCCTTCATAAGGAGGCCTTGGGACTCTGCTTTGTAGGTAAATAGTTCCAGAAAAAACAAGTACATACGTATACAGCTTTAATGTATACAGCATGTGTTAAAGCAATATGCCTCTATGGAAGCGTGCATTCATGGCTTTAGCATGAGTCCATACTAATATGCTTTTAGGCAAAATATGAAAAGTGTGAGCTGTACACACGCATTCATGTAGCACATGTGCTATGGAACAAGCATCTTTGCAAAGCAAGCACGCGTTTATGAAACGTGTTATGCAACATTCTGCAACACATATCTATGCAGACATGTATTCCTATGCGATCATGAGGAATCACCTGCTACTTGGATGTTGGGCCTCTGTATGTTGCCGGGCTGTGGAAAAGTCTTACACATGGGGTCATTTTGTGGGTAATTCTATTGTCCTGGTGCTCCAGGGCCTTAAAAAATGTGACTTAGGAAATGAAATACGTAATTTTATGCCTTTAGAACGCCTGGAGCATCCTGATTGGATGTTGGGCCTCTGTATGTGGCCCGGCTGTGGAAAAGTCTCACACATGTGGTTTCACCATACTCAGGATGAGTAGCAGAATGTATTTTGGGGGTGTAATTGCAAGTATACCTGCACCGTGTGTGAGAAAAAACTTGTAAATATGACAATTTTGTGAAGAAAAAAAAATATATATTTGTGTCAGGAAGATCCTGCCATTAATCGGCGTCCCAGGCTCACTGGTGCTCGTTTGCGGGCGCCATTGCACGCGCATACCTGTTGGCGCCAGGCGGGCTATTTAAACCTGCCTGTCACACTCAGTCCCTGCTGTCTGCTCTACAGCGTTCTCTGTGTTACCTGATCTGATCTGAGACTACCTGTTAATTGACCCGGCCATCTGTTTGTGACCAACCCAGCTACCTGCCTGCATCTGACCTCCGGCTTGCCCTGACTATTCTCCTGTTTGATCCTTGGTACCTTTGCTGTCCGTCTAATACCGATCACTGGCCTGTTTGACTATCCTTCTGCCTAATTCCTGATATCTGCCTACTTGCCTGCTGTGTTCCTAGTTCCAGTCCACCATCTGGTCTTCAGTCTGCTTACCTGCTGTTGTTCCTGGTTCCAGTCCAGCATCCAGTCTCCGGTCTGCTTACCTGCTGTTGTCCCTGGTTCCGGTCCAGCATCCAGTCTCCGGTCTGCTCACCTGCTGTTGTTCCTGGTTCCAGTCCAGCACTCCAGTATTCTGCCTACAAACCTGCTGTTGATCCTGCACCCATACCACTCCTCACTCTTGTGCTCTCTGTCCCTATCCAGAGAGCCGTGAGTGGGAGCCGTAGGGGAGGTCTCTCTCTGCAGTTCGGGCTCGAAACCCACCAGGTACGTGACAGTAGCAGACAGCCATGTCTGAGCCTGAGCAGAGAACCTCTCCCATGGGGGAGCTGTGTGTACACCTGGCAGGATTGATTGAAGCAGTCAAGAATCTTCAGCAAGGGTACACCCGGCTGGAAGAACGGGTACTAGCCCT